>JARHVA010003185.1:960000-1075000 GCA_037957365.1 Torreya grandis
GGTGAGTGTAAGGGTTTTTGGATTCATTCTCTATCGACCCCCAATGTATCCATATAACTACCCTCTCTAATTATATTATCCCTCTATTGTACTCTGAGTGAAGAATATGTCCTACATTCACCTCATAACAATGAATATAGTTGTCTTAAAAAATTTTATCCATAAAATAATGTTGTATAAACATGACTACAATGTATAAAATATAAAAATACTGCTAACTCATAACAAACTAATCATGTAAATTAAGTAACACAAACCATCTTGTAATCAACATATGTCATTAAGTTTAATCAAATATTAGTTAATGAAATTATTGAATATAATAATAAATGGATCAAATAGGTTATTCAGTTAGAGATAAATCAAGATGTGACAACTATTGGATCACATATTAAAGTAGTAGAAAATAATATTTTAGAATTTTTCCATGAGGCTAAAATTGAGAAATTGTTTCCAAAAAATGGACATATTATTTCACAAAAAATATTTTATGCATAGTTAAATGATTTCATGAGACATTTCAAGGATACAGTTATGAAATCCAAAGATGGTGGTAGTGCCAAAGTAGTGAAGCTAGTATCTAACACAAAGGATAAAACTGAAAGACTATATTCAATGAAGGAAATCATAGGAGATCAATCTAAAATACATGCCATGTTGAGAATGGACAAGGACATTACTTAGAGTTCTCATTGTGTCACTTGACAAGATAAATAATTACTTTAATGTATGCAAACTTAATTTGAAAATACCTAAGCATCCACCTAAGTCGGAAACATGTGATCTAGCTACCACTTCCTCTCAGGATGCAACCCCCAGTTCTCAAGCATAATTGAGACCACTTGAAACTAGATCTATGAATAAAATTAAATGTTAATATTAAGAAAATTTGGGGAATATTTATGCTTTTTAAAAAAAAAATTATATGAAGAAGATAATTGAAATGAATTATATGTAATTTTATATGATAAATTTGTGTAAAGTACCTTTTGGATTAGCTTTGGCCATCATTTTAATTTATTTATACTTTTATATCTACCCTTTGAAAGGGGGAATGAAATTCTAATATCAAAAGAAGATCAATTTTTTTCTATATGTTTTGTGAGCTGCATTTTTTCCCTTACTTTCATATTCCATTTTATAGAGTTAATCTATAATGATAAATTGGATTAGTTAATTGAATGAAATATATATGATTGAGTTATATATCAATTTAAATGATATTTTTATTATTTTAAATAACTTTTGATTTATCTATTAAGGGTATATGATGGTGATATATATGCTTAAGTTGCATGGGCAACGTGATATATCATGTAAGCCTTGAAATATCACCATCAAGTTTATTCATAAGTATGTGTTTACAATTAATATTCCATTATACTCACCATGTCATATTCATTTAATTCTAAGATATTTACAAAATTATATTTATATGGGTAAGTTGACATTGCATTTTATCATATAAAAATCTCCATGGTTTCCTTTAGAAACATTTATTGTATGTCATGCCTTTCCCTCTATTTTGTATATATTTTCTTAGATGAACAACCTTAGCATAAAAATTTAATTATAAATAAACACTTTTATTTAATTAGATTTTTTGGATTAAGAATTTTTTAGGAGATCTTGTACATATATTTAATTTGAAAGTCATTTTAAAATACATCTATCATGTAAGCCTTGAAGTATCACCATGGAGTTTAGTCATGGTTTTGTGTTTACAATTGATATTACATTACACTCCCCATGATATATTCATTTAAATCTAATATATTACTATAATTATATTTATATTGGTAAATTGGCATTATAATTTATCATATAACAAATTCCATGATTTCCTCTAGAAACATTTATTTTTATGTTATGCCTATCCCGCTATTTTGCATTTCTTTAGATGTACATCCTTAGCCTAAACCTTTCATTATTAATAAAAACTTTTGTTTAAGTATATTTATTAGCTTAGGAATCTTGTAGGAGAGCTTACAGAGATAAACATTAACCAAAATTTTCTCAACTATTATTCCACCAAATTGGTTAACTTAAAGCCATATACCTACAACTTGTTCTCTAAGTTGATTTGTAGCTATAAAATGAGAGGATGTAGATCCATAAAAAAAATTGGATGGGATAAATCCACATCAAAATTACTTTGTAGGATATGTTTTCATAATATTTTTTCATACCTTCATTACTATCAATTCAAATATGTCTCTTTTCATCTTCCTTCTCTATCTACTTTCCTTATAATTTTTCTAGCCACCATACATTTCTACTGTATTATATAAGTTAATACAGTGTGTTTCATGATTACTTATTAATGTATTATATTTTTTTAGATAATATAGTTTTGATTCTATCATTATTAGTTGTATTGTATCAACCTAGCTGATATAATTCTATGTCAGTTGACATGATCATCTTTTTCATCTATATTGGCTTGGCTAATATAATAAAAAAGGTTAATTTATGGGTTTTTAGATGTCTATAAAGGGGTCATATTATCAATTATCACAACAAAAAAGCTCATCTAATATTCTTGCATTCACATTTTTCCCCTAAAGTAGTAAAATGTGGAGTTAGAGGTCAAAGTATTATTCTTTGAGGTCTATTCTTGCTTAAAGATCTTTAAAGATAAATAGGAGGATATGTGTCAAGGAGATGTCACTATTTTTGGAGTCCCTAATTAAGTATATCTAGGTTATTTGAATTATTTATCCTAAGTCATATCTTATAAAGTGATGCTTGAGTCAAAAGGAAGACTTATGGATTGAAAAGTCACCTTGAAGGTAAATATATTTATCCCTATTCCATTTTGTTTCATTATATAGTAGGTATATTTTATTTTCTTATTTTTATAGTACATACATGTTTTTCCCCCATTTCTTATGTTTTTACTTATGCTAAATAAGATAGTATAAATATAGGGTTCTTAGGATTTTTAATATAACCTTAGGATGCATAAACAACCCCTTGGTTGACCATTGTACCAATTATTTCTCACTTAGTTTAATGTTCATAAATATCTTGGAGTATGTTTGTTAAAGGTATAATCACTGGGGGTGAATTAGTGATGAAAGATAATCTAAATCAATTCCCAAATCTTAAACATTTATCATACATCAACTTTATAAAATAACATAAACATGAAATAACATACATCTAAAGCATACATAAGAGCATACATCACATGAACACATCATATATGTGGGAAATCCCCTTGGGGGATAAAACCCATTAAACCCTATAATATGGAATATTATATTATAATAACAAGATCAAACATTTATACCAACACCAAATAATAAAATAACACACATCCCTTGTTTTAGTGAGACACCAATATCACAAGGAGATACTACCGCTATCTAGTTGAGCACCCACAACTAGACCTTTAGCAAGATTTACATTGCTAGGAGAAACTAACAGCCTAGGAGACCAAACACCCAATCATATACCTTGAAAAAGTCACCTCAAACACCTATTTTTATTCTTAAACTAACGATGATCACCTTTATCTACACTCTTCACCTCTAATATCTCTCAAGCTGCCTCTAGGGCTAACTTGCTCAAGTTGCCTCTTCTAGGATCATTAGGTTCAATGACCTGTGTATCATACTATATCAAATTAATCATATAATAATTACCAATACTCTTCACTCTATGAAGGTCCTTAATTACTTGTACCTTATATTTTAAATGTTCTCTCCTTTTATTTAATCTGCACACACACAACTGCTCAACTCTACTCACTCAAATATAAAAACCATTACCTTTGCTTTAACTCTTTATAGAATATTTATGATTATTATCTTATTCATGAATGATATTAATTGCCTTAATCCTTAAAAGGAATATCACACTAAGGCATAAATAAAAAACCATTCTCACAAGTTGGCCATAACATTTATGGATCACACTTAACTAGCTATGCCTTTCAATTAGGCCTTAGTAGCCCTTATAGGTCTCATGGAAACCTATTATCCATTTTTCACTTCATCAAGAAAAAAAGGAACACAAGTTCACTTTAAAATACATGGGCTACTCCATATAACCTCTAATACATCTTCAAGTGACTACTCCCACCAAAACACTCTATTGCTAAAGCTCAATTTACTCAAACAATATTCTGTACACAGTAACACTATGATCAAACAAACAATCAACTTCAAAGCCTTTGTTAATATTGAATATGGAGTGTTAAACTCTAATAAATTCATATATATATATATATATATATATATATATATATATATATATATATATATATATATATATATATATATATATTCTTCATGGAGTCTAAAACACTCTCCAATAGTTATATTATCTATAAACATCAAAAATACTATCAATAACTCTTCAATTATCCTTCTTGGGTTACTTGTAGAACATGGTCAAATATTGAGTAAAATTTAGAGCTTAATATATCTAATTTTATAGATATTCATATATTATAACTTAATTATTTTTATGTGACTTAAATTCCTCTTCAAATTTTATTTTCACATCACCTTCAAATTCATCCTAGATCAAAAGTTATGAGAAAAAAATTGAGGATTGGTTTTTCCTTTCTTAAATTCAAATGCCCACGGTCATTGTGTAAACATTAAACATCAAACACTTTGACCTAATCTCATGCTCCCTAGATACTTTTAACAAATATGTATCATTTATTTCCTTGAAATTATCCTAGTCTATATTTTTTGATTCTCACCATTGATCTTTGATCAGAGCTTCCATGATTGTGCCACTCCACAACTCTACATGCCTTCTTCACACCATATACCATTTCTTCAATGTGTTTATGAAACTTGGTGGTTATGCATGAAATATTATCACCATTTTAATTATTAAATTAATTAACTCCATTTATTCTTTAAATTTATAATCATATTCTCAACATTGATCTATTGTCAAAGATTTCAAGATTGTGGCACTTGTCATCAGTACATGCCTTCTGAGCATATTGACTATTTAAATCCAACGAACTTCTACCATTTGACATCCTTGTGTGAAATATTAATTATTTGAATCAATAAACTCCATTAGATCATTATTTGATCTGATTAAAATCTTTTTTATATCTCTGATCTGATTAAATGCTCATCATAGATCTCTTTTTACAAATTTGGCTAAGTATGGGAACTTAGTAAAACTCTTCTTAGAAGGCAAAATTTTCACCTTAATAAATTTTTCTAAGCTAAACCTCATGACTTTAAATTTTAACCATATGATATCCTCACATAGGGGAATCTATTCATATATCAAACCACTCCTAAAACCTTCACACATGTGAAATATGATGTCATCAATCTTATCACTCAACCTTATCTGACAAGATGACTACTTGAACATAGACACTCATATGACTACTCTGATGAATTCCTTTCACTTCCATAATAATTATAATAAATCATAACATCCCATATGGTCTTTGAAACATGTTCATACCATCAATCTCATCCATAAATTTCCTATGTAATTCAAACACTAAATAACTATGTAAAAAAATTGAAGCACACTTTGTCATTATCAATCTAGCACACATGAAACCTCATCAACAACCTTTGTCGCTTTGGAGACATCATATAAAAACCTAAAAAAATATCCCCCTTTGTCATTGATTTTAATATTAATACAAATATTATGCATATAATCTTTCTCTCTCTTCAAACACTTTCTCGCCCTTTGACACATTGACAAATTGGGCTCAAGTCTTGATCCTGCACACTTTAAAATAATTTAGGGACAAATAATATGAAATTACCACCCATGAGATATGATATATACTCCCCATAACATTTTTCATACCTATTATTACCTTGATATTCTTCAAACATGCTCCATTATTACATTCTTCTTTGATCATACATAGCTTCTATGAAGATAAAGCATACATGATTATAAACAACTACATGGACTTACCTTAAAAACATTAAGATGGACTCCCATTAAGTCATCCAAGTTGAAGAACCCTTTTTAACATCTTAAAACCATTTCCAACAATGATGAATCAACATAATTTCCTTCATACCTTCTCTCTCAAATTTTACTACATAGTCCTCTGATCCTAGGACTTGACCATTTTACAAATCTCCCCCTTTGTTTATGTATGAGGATTAAATACATTTTCAAAGTACCTAAATTATTTTGATCAATTCATCATATCAAATACTTGATTTCACATCTATATAAAACTTCTTCATATCTCCACCATGACTAGAACATCTCACACATCTTCTCCTCACATCATACATAGCTCTTCAAGCCTTTCAAACTATCTAAGTTATATCCCCATATATCCATGACATACTTAACTTGACATATATAGAACTTTTAGGCCTTATAAAAAATGTGAAAAAACATGTTCCTCATATTCCATATCAACCTTCTCTTTCTTATGCAAAAAGAACATCTTGACAACTCATCATCCTTGATCATACACTCAAAAACTTCCATTCCCTTTTTATGGACCTTGCATACTTAGATTAATTCTTCACCATAATTACCAACTAGACCATCCATCAAAGATTAACCAAAAATTTGAGTTTAGGATCACTATACCTAAATATATCTTCTAAATCATTCCATAACAACACTTTGGAGTAGTTAATTAAAACTCATTGCTCCTCTTTATCCCATCACATTTTCAAAAGATCATTCTTGTTTTGAACCAAAACCAAAATTCAAATAGAATCCATCATGCATCCTCTTTCTATGAAGTGTCTCCTTGAAGATTAGATAGAGACACCCTAACTCAAAATATCCTAGAATAATGTAAAACCTAGAGTTGCCCACAACTCCTCATATTCTTTCTCCTCCTTGGTCATCTAATACTAATAGTTCTTATTCTTAGGATTAAGAGAAGAAACATGATCATCCACTACAATATTCTCCTTTTCTTTTAAGAATAAATTGAAAATTGGTGGAGACAAAAAATATTCATGACATACCTTTTCATCTAAAGAAAGAACCTCATCTCTAGGCAATGACAACTGATGTTCTTTGTATGAAACTTGCTTAACAACAATAGGCTATTCTCCTAGATCCATACATACCTTAGAACTAAAATTAATTAGCATTTTGATCTTTTCCTTGAGATTAACTTGAACTGACTTTTGATTCTCCTTTTCTATCTAGATAGATGGCACATTCTCTTGGCATTCCTTAACCTTCTTCATAACTGATTCTTCTTTTTCTTTAGTAGGAATTCCACCTTGATATTTTAGCCTGACTAAATTAGATTTCTTGGTCTTCACTCCCTTAGGATTCCATACTAAGGATTGACATTTCTTGAGAAAATTAGGATGTCCATGCACGTTCTTATGACTTGAGAGCTTGATTTTACAATATCTTACAATATGACCAACTTGATGACAACTTAAATAAATAACATCAATCTTACCTTCTACTTACTGAATATTATTAATCTTAGAAAATATAACACCTTGTCTCTAAGTTTCATTATGCTGAAGCTTGATTTTATTATGTCTCCATACCTAGGTTAGTCTTTTCCCATGCATTCTAGGTTAGAATCTAGAAATATGTCCTATGTCATGCCAATTATAGTATACTACATTATCCATACCTCTAGTTGACCAGCTACTCTTCCTTCTATAGTTTATTGCCTTATGAAAAAACATATGACAAGCATAATTATGATCATTAAAATATCTTTCATACCTCATGGCACTTGGATTCTTAATGGATCTTTTCTTATTAATCATGGTGCTTGCATTCTTCTTATCTTGAACTGACCTCTCTTACACTTTCTTAGTCTTGTTTACCTTAGGAAGCAACTACTCATGTTCATCATTAAATGAATCTATCTTGGTCTTCTATTGAATTCTCTCATCCTATTTAGATCTCATACTTGAAATTTTAACCTCTAACTAAATTTTGAGATCTTGGATAGTCTTCTTATCATTCTTACATCCTTCAATATACATGATTTCTCTTTAATAATATTTATATAATCAAGATTGGACTTCAAATCATCATGATCACCTTGATTTTAACTCAACTTGGCATTTATCTCTTCTAACTTATTGTTGAGATGTCTACATTCTTCCTCTTTTGAACTCAAATTTGTCTTTATAACCCTTAATTGATCCTCAATAATGTTGATTTTTTGGTTATAATATTTTTATCTTGAGATTTATTTCAAGGATTCAATCTCCTTATTGAGCTTGATGCACTCATCCATAATAGCCTTAGATTTTGATGCCATGATATTATTTTGAGCTTATTCTTGATCATACTCTCTAATCTTACCTCTGTACTTCTCAAAAAGTGCCTTGAGATGATTACACATTTATTCACTTGATCTTAGACATGCATAAGTAACCTCTACTTGATCTTTCAACTTTTTATTCTCTTTCTTAAATTACTTAGCCATATTATACGTTGGATCACCTTCAAGTGGTTAAAATTGCAAAGAAGGTCCTACTCTGATACCAATTATTAGAGGTACAATCACTAAGAAGGGGGTGAATCGATAATTCAAGATAATCCAAATCGATGCCCAAATCTTAAACATTCATCATACATCAACTTGATCAAATAACATAAATATGAAAGAACATACATCCAAAGCATACATAAGAGCATACATCACATGAACACACCATATATGTGGGAAAGCCTCTTAGGAGATAAAACCCACTGAACCCCACAAGATGGACTACTATACTATAATAAAAAGATCTAACATTTAGATCAAAAATAATTGATCAAGGAACACCCATCCCTTAGTTTAGTGAGACACCAATCCCATAAGGAGCTACTTCCCCCATCTAAATGAGCACTAACAACAACTAGACCTTTACAAGCTTTACATTACAAAGAGGACTAACCCCCTAGGCATCCAAGCACCCACTCATCTACCTTAAGAATATCACCTTGAATTCATATTATTATTCTTAAATTGATGATGCTCACATTTGTCTTCACTCTTCACCTCCAATCTCTCTTAAGCTGCCTTTAGGGATAGCTTGCTCAAATTACCTCTTCTAGGCTCATTAGGTTAAATGACCTATGCATCCTACTATATAAATTTAATCAAAAAAGTATGAATGATCCTCTTCACTCTTTGAATGTCCTTAATTACTTATACCTTCTCTTTCAAAGGTTCTCTCATTTACTTGAATCTACACACACATAATTACTCAACTATACTCACTTGAATCTAGAAACCATCACCTCTACTTTCACTCTTTACAGAGGATTTATGAATATTATCTTCTTGGTCAGCCATAAGAATTCACTTAATCCTTAATAATTCTATCATAAAAATACATATCTCAAAACCCATTCTCATAAGTCATCCATAGCATATATGGATAACACTTAATTAGCTATGCCTTTTAATTAGGACTTAATAGCCTTTATAGGTCTCATGGAGACCTATTATCCCTTTACCACTTCATCAAGTAAAAAAAGAACACAAGACCACTTTAAAATACATGGATCCACTCCATATGACCTCTAAGACATATTCAAGTGATTACTCCCACGAAAATTCTCTTGTGTTAAAGCTCAATTTACTCAAACAATATTTTTTACATAATAATACCATGATCAAATAAACAATCAACTACAAAGCCTTTATTCATACTAAATATGGATTAGTCAACTCTCCAAAATTGATACAAATATTCTTAATGGAGTCTAAAACACTCTTCAATAGTTATATCATCTTGAAACATCAAAAATACTATCAAGAACTCTTCAATTATTCTTTTTGAGTTACTTGTAGAACATGGTCAAACACATAGTCAACTTTAGAGCTTAATATATTTGACTGTATAGACATTCAAATCTTTTAACTCACTTATTTAGATGCAAATTTAATCCTTCTTCCAATTTTATTCTTACATGCTTAAAATTTATCCTAGATCAAAAGTTATAAGAAAAAAACTAAGAATTGGTGTTTCCTTTGTTAAATTCAAATGCCAACAATCACTATGTAAATGTTAAACATCAAACACTTTGAACTCATCTCGTGATCCCTAGAAACTTTAAAAAAAATACACACTATTAATCTCCTTAGAAGTAGCCTATTTTTTTTTTTTTTTTTGTAATTCTCACCATTTATCTTTAATCAGAGCTTCTGTGATTGTGCCAATTGGTAGCTCTACATGCCTTCTATACACCTTGTACCATTTAGTCAATGCATTTATGCCACTTGGTAATTCTACATGTAATCTAAGAATATTTTAACATATTGACTTAATGAACATCATTGATATCTAACTTAATGGTCATATGCTTACCATTGATCTACTATCAAAGCTTCTAATATTGTGACACTTGTGACCAATGCATGCCTTTTGAGCATATTGACTATTTGACTCCAATGAACTTCTACCACTTGGTAGCCCCACATCTAATCTTAAATATTTAACTCAATATGATCTATTGGATCATTATATAATTAGATTAAATTCTTGATATTATATCTTTGATCCAATTAAATGCTCACCAGAGATCTTTTCTTGCAAATTTGGCTAAGTATGGGAACTTAGTAAAACTCTTCTTGGAAGGCTAAATTTTCACCTTAATAACATTTCCTATGCTAAAACTCATTACATAAAATTTTAACTATATAATCTCCTCACATAGGATAATCCATCCATATATCAAACTACTTTTGAAACCTTCATACATGTGAAATATTACGTCATCAATCTACTCACTCAACCTTATCTGTGAATATGGCTACTTGAACATAAACACTCATATGACTACTCTGAGAACTTCCATAAGCATTATAATCACTCATAACATCCCATATGGTCTATATAAAATTTCCATACCATCAATCTCATCCATCAATTACTATCTAAGTCAAACACTAAAGAAGTATGCAAGAATAATGAAACACATTGAAGCACACTTTGTCATTGTCAATCTAACACACATTACACCTCATCAACAACCTTGGTCACTTTGGAGACATCATAGACAAACCTCTAACAATGTTACCCTTGTTCATTTTTTCTTTGCATGTGTTATCCTTAGTATATTATTGATACACCCCTTTTTAATAATTAATTTATTATTGGTCAACTTTGGGATCTAGATAGATCCATAATCCATATATTAATAATAGGATTTGAAACCTTATACTCTTGATATTGAGTGTGAATTTATCTATTCTATATCTAAAACCACCCTAAGCATTGTTTTTATACTATCCTAATATACACAGACTCTATTTTTATGAATTTTATTTATATCCTAGTCTATAGATAGAAATATTATTGTTATTGGTCATCCAATCACATAAATATGTTCTAGTGAACTTGAAGTGAATCCTATCCCATCCCTATTTTTGTTTTCTTCATGTTTTAATTTTTTATTGTTATCATTATAATCACTTTGGATTCACCATCATAATACATCCTTATGAGCCCAACATACATCTTGTCCCACCACTAGTTAGATCATTTTAATTTTTTCCTTGATAATTATTAACAATTTCTTTGTCATCATCATACATCTTGGTGAATATTTTCACCCTAACTATGTTGACAAAACATATATAGTTCCCTATGTCTACTATTATATCAACCAACATAACATAGTTTATTATGTCCATAACTACATCACCTAACCCAATATAGTGTTTCTTATTTTACCAACTATATCAACCAACCCAATATAGTTTTTTATTTCCATCATTGTATTTTTCATCTTGATATAATTTACCTCTTGACTAAAGAATTTTTTAGCCTGATATAATCTTATATTTAGTTTTCATGTGCTACCAACTACATCAACTAAATTGATATAGTTTATTTCTTCTCTTTCAATGTGAAATATTTTATATCAATTCAAAGAGAAAACCAATTATAATTTTCAAGGATTTTTTAAATTATCTTAATTATATGGAGTTAACCAATACCCATAATAATTAAAAATTCATGCCTTACAATTTTCCTTTTTCTTAATATCACCCTACTAATAATTGTAATATGGTTTCCACTAGATTCAAATGATGTGAGCCACAAAAAAAATTAAGAAGCCTTAGAAATCCCAACTAATTTAAGCCCATCAATCTAAGGTGAAGAGGATATTGATCCAAAGTATACAACTAAAATGAAAATATTTATCCAATAACATATAAATAATATGGGTAAGGACCTTATGGTTATTTATTAGATCATATTCTAACCTTATGTGTAATGTCCTCCTTCTTTTACTCATGTTTTTTTCATAAGAATCAAGGAAAATTAATTTTTGATTACCATTTTTACTTTGTCATCCACCATTCCTAGTATAGCTACTAGCGTGGTGGGTCTTTCCCTTAGTGGTCCTAGCCAAAATTCTCATATCAATTCTAACATTAATCTTGTATTTAATGCATCTCAATATGTCACTCAAGCCTTCACTTCCAAAAAAAATTCTACCAATCCTAACAAATTAATATTGAAAGTAGTGATCCAAATTACTATCATGAAAGCTTGTAATAATTCTGAAATGTTTTAATTTCACACTTAGTTTATGTAAATATAAACTAAACCTCAAGAAATTTAGTAGCGAGTGAAAAATAAATATGATACTCCATCCCCTATAGGTTCTCTTGGTAATCTCATTTTGTAACCTTTACTTTATAACAAATTGATTAATAACCTTTACAAAAAATCCTTAGTTACTCATATTGTATATATTGACATCAATGGAATTAGTCCTATAATCTCTTACAATGGATCCATTGATCTTAATCTCCATCTGATGGCCTTTAGTATCCTTATAATGATTGGATTATACTTAACATGTATATTTTTCTATAAAACTATTAGTGAAAACCCTTACTGGTGATGATTTATAATGGTAAAATAGACTTATGCCTATATCTATTACTATCCTATAAGGCTTACTTAATGAATTAGTCTAAGGGTTTTAATCCAATTCTTTATCCAAAAATAATTTATCCAACTTTATCAATTTTAAGTAAGCATAACATGATATTTACTAATATTTGATTAAATTCTTTAAATACTTATCTAAAAAAGTTGAGCATAATATGATGAACTGAAAACTATTTCACCTCTTCACTAACACATTCAATACTAGATTGTTTTACATTTTTAGTTCTTTCACTTCTAAATCCTTGGATGAAACCTTATATCAAGCTAATCAATATGATCATAGCCTAATATAATTTGTGCTTTCTAAACCTAAGTAACTCAAATTCTTAAAAGATCTAATACTAAACATATTACTGATTATGGTGTCATTGACACTTAAAAAATCTAATATAGCCATTCATGCCCAATATTATAGGAAGCTATAATGAAGATAATCTCTCTAAACCCATAGAGATAAGTCCCTTTTAGCCTCTTCCTCATCCATGTCAAAATAATACTTGTAATGTCGATCAACATCTTACCCTTGATTATCTTGGGATATCCCTTCCTAGACCCTTTCCTAGATATGTTTATGCTTTGTATCATAATAACCATTAGTACAATCCCAAACAAAAATTATTTCTATGCTAAATTGGGTCATTCTCATGAAACTCATAAGAAAATTAATAATCTAGATTCTAAGCTGCTACTTGATCATAACTTTGATCATGAATCCATGACTGAATAATTCCACCAAGCTTATGATAAATTTTCTAAGTCTCATGAGAATAATGTAAAGTGTGAATAAACTAACCAAGATAATTATCATCTTAAAATTCATATCAACCCTCTTCAAAATCATACTCAAAATCAGCAAGATATCAATCAACCTCAAACCTCTTCCTAACTGGTCATCAATGTTGTTAAAACCATCATTAATCCTCACTCTTCTAATGATGAGATCTTGGTGAATATGAGTAGCATGAAACCAATTGATTCATTTATTTATTATCATATTTTTATGTCTTATATCCTTCCTCTAGATTACAATACTATTTAATATTATATCCACATCAATTTTTAGCTATTGCATTTAGAAAAAAACATCATTTTTTTAATCCATAAAATCTAACTATATAGGTTATCTTGATGCATTTTTTGTTGATTGAAATTTATTAGCAAACATGGCACTTTTTCCCTATTTTCACAACTATATTGGCTAACTCGATAGAGTTTCTAGTTGACTCAATTATATTGTGAATCCTAATATAGTGATTTATTATTAGTTCTAATCAAATAGTAATTGACACCTTGATACATTATACTTTATCCACTTCTATTTCAACTATATGGGATAGCCTTATACAATATATTTTATGCCTGGTTCTAATTATACTATACTAGCCAACTTGATATAGTCTACTTTATTACTTTTATATAACCAATTACTCAGTTGGGATGATATAGTTACCTCAAGCTACCTATACTATATCAAAAGTGCTAATTCTATACACTAGCTAAAAATCAAGTTCAACCATATTTTAATTCACCTATAGTTATATTTGATTAGTTTTATAACTTTATTTCTTCTTTATATTCCTATTTAGCTTAAATCAACTTTAATTAATGGGATATCATAAAATAAATTAATATAATCCAACCTCAAATTACCTTTCTTGATATTTGAGGACTTATCCAAGACATATAAGACACCTTATGTAGTTATTATTTGACATGAACATTCCTCAACCATGACCTATAGGGAAAGAAACTACTTTTTATGTGTCTAAGGAGAGTAACATGTGACAATATAAAGATATGTCTATCCATCTTAATCTCCAAATGTAAATGAATCTATATATTAAATTTCATATTGCATTTATTATACATAAATAAATTATTCTTCATTCAAATTACACTCATTTGATTATTAACATCCAAATAGGTGATATCTCAATCAAGCAAGCCTTAATTGACAAAGGGTATATAACTTGTTTTTCTTGTTTGGAATTAATCAAATCTTTAGGATATTTTGAATAAAATCTTAAATTTACCTATAACACATGCAAAATATGCAACCAAAGGCAAATTCCTCTATGTGTATGTTTTTGGCTTCCTATCATGGTAACACTTATTAAAATTAGGTTGAAGGTTATGATTTTTAACTTCCCTCTTTCTTATAAAATTTGTGTGGCCATCTGTAGTCTCATTTCATGAGGGTTATAGCCTTATCTTGCATGTTTATACATGAATTTTACTTACATGGGTGCCAAATATTAGGGACAAGGTGATACTAATCCTTGCAATTTTAAATAATTCTAAGAACACAATGTTTTTAAAATAACTACCCTTTAAGCTTTACCTGGTATCCCATCCAAGAGTATAATCATTTCAAATATCTTGTCATTTCATGTACATGATATATTTTTCACCCTAAAATAATGTTAAATATTACACCAAACCTCCTTAATTTAAGAAATGATGATCTTGATGATATCAACCTAAATATAAAACATTAGACCCCCATTCTATCATCATTACTCAATTTATGCCTATTATGTGACCCTATTATTGCCAAATTCCAACTAATTAGATTATTTATTATGTTTTAATTCCTAATAATCAAATTTTTTATAGACATTTTAGTGACATAATAGTTGAATCCCTCAATGTGGATCTCACCACTCTTGATTATGATTATGTTTATGTAGTAGAAGACCCATACCTTTTTGGCTATGTCTAATCCAACTATGTGAAAAATTTAGATTATTGTTCCTCCCTTTAGAACTATTATTATAATCCCTAATTTTCATATAAAATTAACCTAGTTGATATTATTATGCATAGTACACTTAGTCATTCAAATTCACCTAGTATTTATGTTGTTCCTAGAATTACTACAACAGATGCACTTTTGCCTTTTGATGACTTAGATGATAAGGAATTATTTATATGTGTGGTCATATAAAATTCAAAAATTGGTAACTTGAGTGTGGATAATGACACCCAACCCATAGTTCCCTCTTTCTTGCTCTCATGACCCTCATAAGCACCTTTTCACTGATTCTCAGTCATCCATAGGCTTTCAAGATCTCATTCCATCTTAAACGAGACCATTTTTACATGATTTTTACATCCCATAGGTCCTAAACCCTCAATAAAATAGTGCCCAACTTAGACTATAGTGTTAAACCCTAGGGTGTCCCTTTTTTGGTGCTCCTATCTAGTCACATTTTGAGCCCATATTACCATTTTTCCCTAATTCCTCCTCTTCAATGTGTTCCCCTAGTGTGATTGAATTTAACCCATGACCAATAGATCCCTATATAATCCCATTCAAAGATGAATTGGAAAGGGTTGGAAAATATCACTAAGAAATTAAGAATACAAGCAAGACTACTAAAGTAATCTTCCCTATTCTCTACATATAGCCAACCAACACACTTACAAGCTTATTCAAATCCTTACACTAGTCCCTAGCCACCTCAATCACATCTAGTTTAGAAATATGCATATTTATATACATAATTTCACAAAGCAAATCAAGTGGGAGAACTGTATATGACTTTATCCATCTTCAGAGTATTAGTATATAGGTAACATGCCCACACATGGGGTGTGAAGCATGTCCAATGCATCTTACACAAACTAACATGCAATCTTACTTAAAATTGGTCAAAGTACAATATAATATAGGGTTTAAATAAATAACCTACTCTATAGGGAGCTACACAAACTTATAGCTACCAAAACTTTTTAGATAAGGTCACACAAACATAGTAAACAAAACCTAGAAAGCTTAGATCCTTAGGAAAACAATGGTAGAGGTGGGATAAAGCACCAGTAACACTATTATTTAGTTTCAAAACTCCTATCCAATCACAAAATGAAGTTTAGATCTCAAGTTGTGATAGTGTCTCAGTCCTACACAGTGAATTCTAACCTCTGTCTCAGTTAGATCATCTAGTTTCTATCTAGGTTTTGTTTTCTTCTCCATATTATTATTTTTAGAAAGTTCAAATTGTAATTAATTTAAATGAATTAGTGAAAAATTTGTATCCTTTTTATACATATTCTAGTTCCTAGTTTAACTTATATCCATCTAATCTTTTCTACTATCATCCAAGTTATTTTCCTTAAGCCACTTAAGTTCCTTGCATCTCTTCCTTCAATATGAAGTGCAAGACTTAGTGTCAATCCTATTTAATTCACCCAGATTCTTGAAACTTGACCATATACCATGGAAAAACAACCAACTCAGTTTCCTATTATAGATTCTACACATCTATATTACACTAATTTCAATAAAAATAACTCTGATAATGAGTAGTATATAAATAACAATGATGGTGTACACACTAATACTCATGCTCCACCACATTGGAATTTTGATCCACTTTCACTAATTATTGATAATGAAGTTGTCCTCAACAAATATTTTATCCTACAAAGTTTTTGAAAAAGACTCTAGGAATAGCCCCAAGATCATACTCTTATCTTGCAATCTATCATGGAAATTAAAAAGGCTAAGCAAGTTATATCTTTTGTTTTAGATTAAGGTAAAAATAGGTTTTAAAGGGACCCCAAAACCCTAAAACAAAGGATGAAGGATATAACAATAACATCCATAGGTGAAACCTTTTACCTACTTCTAATTAGTATTAAAAATAGGTTTTACAGGGCCCTGAAACTACAATTGAAGAACATCAAAAGATAAACCCCAGGTTTTATAGAGACTTGGAAACTCCAGTGTGATAGAAAACAAAAAACCAAAAAATGGAACCAGTTATTACATCCAGCTAAAAGGACTAGGACAGTAAAAACTCAAAGAACCTATTCTTCTAATTCCAAAATCATCTTCACCACTTCCTTTCTAATCATAGTAGTGTCATGTATAGATATAGCCACTGACGTAGCAACCTCTTGCATTAATTTCTTCCTGGAGCTCTATCTAGTTCTCTTACTAGGCTCCTCCAAGGATTTAATTTCCTCATTTGCTCATTTTCCAATGTTTACAATAGCTGCACATATGCTAGAGATTACCTCCTCCATCTTCATTATGCTTTCCTTAATGAGCTCCCTAAGACTGTTCTCATAGTCTTTAAGTTTGATGGGAATATCCCTCATCTGCTTTTCTAGATTATTGATTTTATTTTGATCTGTTTCTTGATTACGTTCCAATATTTCCATTTTCTTTTTGAGGCCCATTATCTCCTTATACATCCACGAGTCAACTTGAAGGATAACATCTGCTTTGCATTTGGCTGAGCTCATAAAGGGGTGCCTCCTGTCATTCTACCCTATATCACTTAAATCTTCTATGTTCTCTTTTGGAATGTCTTCATCCTTTTCTGTATAATCCTCCCTTTCCATTCGTTTCTGTTACTTCATAGAAACCTATCATAAATGGCAATATGGTGGTAACTATGTCTCAACAAACCCCTATAATAACCCAACCTGCATCTATGCCACTAGCTATAACTAGTACATCTTTTATCTCCTGATGTGATATCTCTTGTGTAAGAGATAAAATATATTCAATACAAGGTGCTACATCTTGAGCAAGGTTCCTCTAGAACTACACATGATTTGGATCATTTGGGTCTTCTTCATACACCATTAACATGCCAGATTACTTATACAACTTTACCACAAGAACTTGTTCAACCCAAGCTTACTCTTTATGATGGCAAGGGTGATATAGAGACACATTTGAGAGCCTTTTACATAGCAAGTTTGGACTATGTCCTAAATGACTGGCTACTTACCAAGATATTTCCATGAAGCTTAAAGGATTATGTTTTACAATGGTTTTATAGTCTATTAAATTAGTAAATTAATGTATTTAATCCTTTAGCCAACATTTTTTTAGCTCATTTCAACATTAACATTGGTGATAATGTTTCATATGCCCAAGTTTCATAATAGAAATAAAGGTCAAATGAGCATTTCATAGATTATGTCCTCTGATGTAAGATTATTTTGTCTAAGATGACTAGCCACATGGTTGATCAAGAGTTACAAGATCTCTTTAAATAGAGGCTTTTACAATCATTCCATGAATCATTTATGTTTAAAATATTCTCTTCCTTCATTGAATTGTGTCACATGCTAAAGGAAAGAGAAGTCAAGTTAATTTCAATGGGCAAACTCAAGTACATAAGTATCTTAAACATAACAAATAAGAGTAACAACAATGTCCCATACAAATTCAAGGTTAATAATAACAATATTTATAATCAACATATGGTTAATACAACTTCATAGCCCCCTCAATGAGTGGTTTTATTAGCACCTCCTTGGTGAACCTTCACTAATCTACCAGTTTCTCTAGCTAGAGTTTTACAACATATATTTGAATATAACATCATATCTCTTCCTCTTATTCAGGAAGTTGACCCAACAAAGCCTCTTCCATGGAGATATGATCAACATGTATTTTATGAGTTCCATAGAGCACCAGACCATACAACAAACATATTCACCAATTTGAGACACAAGATACAGGATTTAATATATGGCAATCATATTGATATTGGAACTTTATTTGAGCCTCTTTAGGCTAAGCCAACACAAGATAAAGCATTAAAAATCTTTTTATATCTTTTTCCACAACATTCCAAATAGGAGATAGGGGATACATTAGGGGTTCATCATGTATATCATACACATACCCCACTAGATACATACATATCACCTTTAGTTGAGTTACATCCTTTAAACAACATGATTGTTGTATATAATTATAGAGTTACAGATAGACCTTCCATCTCCTTCTTAGAGTAGGAGATCATCAAGGATGATACATATTATCATGTACTCTTTATTAGAGCTTGCATTCATAATCATCATATTCATAGTGTTTTCATAGATAATGGATCTAGTGTAAACATGTGCACTATGAAATTATTATAGCATTTGGGGCATTTAGAGCAAAATATTGCACTGATAGACATAGTTATGAGTGGATTTAGTGGGTACATATAGAGTTTATTTGGTGAGATTGTACTTCCTTTATAGGTGGGTCCAACACATGTGGCCACATAACTTACTATTGTTCTAACTTCAAGAGTTTTTGATATGTTTTAGATTAAAGTAAAAATAGGTTTTAAAGGGACCCTAAAACCCTACACAAGGAGAAAGATAAACCTTAAAGCACAACCAGGTTGACAAAAGAACCTGATTATAGCAAAGTACCAAAACCAAGTTTTACGTGGACCTATTACCAACAAATATGACCATGAAAAATAGCTATCAAAACACTGATCTGAAGGTTACCAACTGGAACAATAAGCTAAACAACCTTCGAGACTAGTTACCAACAAACCAAAAAAATGACCAGATTACAACCCTACAAAACTAGTCAACAAAAGGGGGCTTTTGATGAATCTTTTAAGTTAAGATTTTTCTTTTCGCATGACCAAAGATTCATATCTAGAGGAGGGACCAAAGGCTTATACTTCTTTCTCCTAACTACTGTCCAACTATCCTCTACCTTAGCTACCTCAGCAACCCATGCCTCAGAAGATAGTGATCTTTAGACACCCATGGGCATAAAATCCTTGTGAGATTCAAACATAGTCTGGCTCTTAGAATAATCCTCCAAAATAGAGGAAGAGACTACCACCTCCTCCTCTGGCTCAGCTGTATCACTACCCACAGCCTCCTCAAGGTCTTCATTAAAATTATTCTCGAATGATTCCTCTTCATCTTCCAATTCAGATTGTGCACTTTCCTCATTCTCAGTCTCGAAATTTGTTGTTGCTTCCAAAGGTTGTTTGTTGATGCTATGTTCAGAGAAAACCTTAGGCAACCAAGAAGGTGAACTTCTGGGATTGGATTTCCTAGCAACACAATGAGTGGCAATATGTCCCATCTGGTGACACTTCCTACACCAAAAAAAGATCCCCTCGTAATCCAAGATTTGTGTCCAAGTACCACTTGGGGAATCAATGCATATTGCCTTAGGCAAGCCCTTTGAAACATCTAGCTCAACCAAAAATCATGCACAAGTCAAGTGTTGACAAGTCATACTATCTTCTTCATATAAAAAATCCCCTATAACGTTCCCTATGGTTTTAAAAACTGCCTCTTACCACACGTGTAATGGAAGATAAGGGAGCCACACCCATATAGGGATATTGTTAAAGGATTCTGAGAGAGGATTAAAATCCTTATGCCAAGGTTTAGCCATAAGAGGAAATCTGCCCTACCAAGAAAAATTATTGTGACACAATATAGACTTTCTATCTTCAGGGCTTTGAAATATTACTATAAAAAAACCCCTAGTGCAAGGCTAGATTTGACCATCTTTAATTTGCAACCAGTTCTTGGCAATCCAATTCTGTAGATCTACAAAAGAGGGCCAGAAACCATGGAAACAAAAAATGGCAGCACAAGAGGAAAACCATTTTTCCTCTTGGAAGATATTTTCTGCTATTTTAGGGTTTAGAGTAACCCTAATAGGTTTTAAGGCACTTACAGGTGAAACGTGGGTTGATCCAAATGTTGCATGAGGCAAATCACCATATATATCCACTTCAAAGGCTACCACATCCATAAAGGTTCTCCCCCAGGTCCATACCCTAAACTAGGAACGTTGACCGGATGCAAGGCTGTAGTATCTTCAACCCCCACAGAAGAAATCCCTTTAAGGGTATTCAGATTCATCCCCTTACTAGCCAAAAAAACCTCATTCGTGATGGTAGCCACAACCACTCCAATCACTAGATTCATAGCCACCAGATTCACAATAGTCGGTTTCACATTTTTAGGGTTCACACACGTAGGAGCCATTTCAAATTTTCCTCTAATACAGAGTTGAGTTACTTTTCCCCTTTAAATCATACAATAGTTAGAGTTTTTGATATGTTACTTGGTTAACCATGGATTCAAAAACATTGAGTAGTACCTTCTACAATTCATAGATGCATGAAATTCATTCACACTAATTAGGTTGTTATAGTTGGCGGAGTTTTATATGATTTACCACTCCCCACTTTAGATCCATCTTTTACTTTGTAGTCACCAATTTCATTTTTACCACCAATTTTAGTTTTGCCATAAGTTATACTTTTCCCTCTAGTTTTGATTTAGACATAGTTAAGGCATCCATCACTAGCATAGAGAATTCATACACCTTCATAACTTCAAGATTTTAGATAGCTTCAAGTTATAGTGTTCACACCTAGGGTAATGTCATTGAGATTTCATGCATCTACTCATAGGGCACATTTTCAGATATCTTCTCCTACTTTCAAATGGGTCCCTAAGAGCCCTATAGTTACATCCAATTTTTAGAGATACAAGGGGACCCTACAGTTAGTTTTCACTTCAAATATTTTAGAACATTTATAATATATATAGGTTTTAGAGCCATAGTCTTAGTGTTTCCATCATACTTCATGATCATGAATGATTCCTCTCCTTGATACATGACACCATCATAGGGAGTCTCCCATGAGACTCATTAGTTAGTATCATTTTACCTAATAATACATGTGCATAGTTTCTAATGCTTGATTGTCCATAGCTCAAAAATTTCAAAATACAAAAAACAATATAAAATTTCTTAAAAACATTTCTATTGTATGCATTATCCTTGTTTTACATTTATACTATCATACTAGACTTACATTTATTATTATATAATATTATTTGTCAATTTATCTACATTACCATACTTCACTTGATCTTCTTTAAGTGTGTGCAATGACATCCAAATCCTTGATTGCTTCACCCTACCCATTGAGGGGGCATCCTACTTTTACATTCGAGACATACATCGATATACATACCCATTGGGGGTATCTTCTACATGACTACACCATCTAGGTTTGTCATTCCTATACCACACACTCTAGTTATCATGTTGATGTACATTATTCACTAGCATACATAGATTACTCTATCAACACTCATTAGTATATAGCACTTGTGTATTTCTTAGCATATACCTAATATTTTACTACACATGTCTTACATACATTCACTTCTTGCTTTGATTAGTTAGATGCATTTATAATTCTAGTTTCTTACATGCTTTCCTTTCTTACTTAGCATAACTTGATGTGATTGCATTTCTCAGGACCTATTTATCTTTTGTATGTACCTTAGGACATTTGCCAATGTTCTTTGCTTCTATTAATGTGTGTGCCTTATGAAATTTTCCAATGTCCTTTATCTATACTATTTTATGTGATTACAAATTCCATGCCAACTTTGCTTATTTCAATTGTATGTGTATGTGGCATTTAAGCATGCCTTGTATTCTTGATTTCTAGTTTGAGTGACATGTGCCCATGTTCCTTGTTTTTTTGGCCCCTTGGCCATGCTTGTATACTTCTTGCATCTTGCCTTGTGTGCTTGTTTATTATTTTCTTATCATTGTTTGACAATGCCATGATCCATATCATGCATTATTAGTGATTTCTTGGATGCCATGATGGACATCATGATCCATCCCTCTAATTAACAACTAATAACTAATTAGACTTCTAATTCCAATTCAATACTTTGCATATGCTATTAAATTATTATATCTATCTTGGCATACCCTTGTTGATCTAACAATATCTCAATACAAACCATGTTATATCTTGAGACATCTTATCGATTATCAATTTTATATCATGTATCTTTGTAGCATAACACAATTACAGGGGTATTTATTTTGAGGATAATCATTATAGGGTCTTTAATCCTACCCTCAAAAGAAGGGGAAAAATAAGGGTATTTATCACAGAGATTAGAGCTCTTAATGATCAAAACATCAGTTTTAGAACACCCAAAACAATAATCAAACATCAAACCATGTAGAATAAACTAGGTAGATAGTCAAGAATCTATAAAAATTATTAGATTTGGTGATAGACAATAGCACCCAAATTAAACTACAACATCAGTGCCACTAGTGTCCACTTTTGGCACTCCTATCCAAATACTATAAAAACTATATTTTCCAAAACTAGATAAAAAGGTATGTTTAGTTATAGTTTTGTCAGCTACAATTTAGATCAGATTGATAGTTTTAGTATAATTTTTCTTAGATAATATAGATATAGGGAGAATCAATCACAACATGATGGCTCTTTTTTCTAGTTTTAGATAGGGTAATAGGTACAACTTTCAAATCAAGATCCATGTTTTAGACACTAGTGATTAGGGGAAAGGTGTGTGGCACATTTATTTTATTTTATTTTGAGTTTAGTATTACTCATGCATTCTCAATAATTGCATCCTTATTCAATTTGTAGATGGTTGGCATCATTTTGTAATGGATTTCATACAAGCCTAACTTCAGTATTCTCAAGTTATTGAGCTCCAAATTGGCTTTCATACAAGCCTAGTGTACTAGTTCAGAGTGGCTTGCATACAAGCCTAATCTCCATCTTTTAGAGTCACCAAGACTAGCTTATTTTTTATCATACATTTGTTTATCCATGCCAATATTGTCATATCATAGTACATTTGTGTTCTTCAAGAGCCATCTCATATAACATACATGTCATACCAATATTAGTTCATAGCTTCACTTTATAGGGTAATGATGGAGCGAAATGACTAGATAGCCTTTATATTCTTAAGCCACCTATTTAGAGGGATTGGACACATAGTTCAAACATTTATCAACATACGTATGACCACCTAGATTTACTTAGTGGGTGATGATGGAGCCAAAGGTCCAACCTTTGCATTCTTGAGCCACTCTCAAGAAATTGAGCACTCAGCTCCATTTGTGATATTATTCTTGGTATAACACCTTCTAGCATTAGTTAGCATAATCTAGCATCACTTAACATCATAATAGGTTTTGTATTAGGTCACATACCCGGTGAGGTGTATTTATTCCTTTCTTTTCCTCTCTTTTATGTATCTTTGTATGTTCTTATTTTAAATATAACATATCTAATAAGAACTGATATACTCTTTATTTTTATTGTAAATTTATAGTTCACAATATGCTCTCTCTATGGACACCCAACATCACAATATCTTCATGAGTTTTACCCTTATAGGTAAGTTTAGCTGGTATTTCACTTTAGTACATCACTAGAGTAAAGTGGGGGGAAATGTAGTCATATAAAATGAAAAAATTAGTATTTTGAGTCTGGCTAATGACACCCAACCCATAGTTCCCTTTTATTTTCTCTCATGACCCTCATAGATACCTTTTCACTAATTCCAAATCATTTGTAGGCTTTTAAGACCTCATTCTAGCTTATTTGGGACCCTTTTTTCATGATTATCCCTTCCCCATATGTCTCATACCCTCATGAAAATAGCACCGAACTTGGACTATAATGTTAGACCCTAGGGTGTCCCCTTTCGATGCTCCTATCCAATCACATTTTGAGCCCAAATTACCATTTCCCCCTTATTATTCCTCTTTATTGTGTCATCCTAGCATGATTATATTTAACCCATGACTAATAGATCCCTATATAATCACATTTAAAGATCATTTGGAAAATTTTGGCAAATATCACTAAGTAATCAAGAATGCAAACAAGACTACTCAATCAATCTTCCTTATTCTCTATATACAGCTAACCAACACACTTACAAGCTTAATAGAATCCTTACACCAATCCCTAGCCACTTGAAACACACCTAATTTATCATTATAAATATTCATATACACAATTTCACAAAGCACATCAATTGGGAGAACTACATTTGGATTGATCTATCTTCAGAGTATTGGTATGTAGGTAATGTAGTGATTGAAATAAATAAATAAATAAATAGGTAAGTAATGTAATGTATTGGGTTAGCCTATTTATTTATTTATTTCACTACTCAGGCCCTTTAACTAAATTAGGAATAATACACTAATATTCCCAAAATTGTTAAATCAATATGGATCATGGTTTCTTCTTAAAGGTTGGCACTAACACCATGCCAACCTTCCCTAAAGGAAGATCTATTTTGTGAATTTCATAAATTATCCAGTCATCTAGCTCAAGATTGTAAAGATTATCTATTATTTTATCACAAAAAGTTTACAAGACCAAGATCCAACCATGGGATATTAAAAACCACATTTGTCTAATCCTAGGCACTCTTTTTGTCTCCATGAATCTAATACACATTCTTCAATTAATTTTATAAATATTTGATGATATATAGATGTAATTTATATTGAGTTAGTTAATTAACCTCTTTAATTGAATATGCCACATCAAAAGGTTACACATGTATATATCCAAAAAATGGGAGGTATATTACCCTCGAAAGGAGTGTTCTACATATTTCACATATAGATGTAGAGATATTTAGTGGATTTTTTTATATTTTTTTAGGCCTACATCTAAAGACCCTTAAAAAAATCATCTATCTCAACTATGAGGGAGGAAACACCACCCCTATAGTTGTAACTACCTCTTCAACTATAATAGTGTGCCCAATTCCATCATGAGTGGCACTTCATCTTTATTGATTATCTTCTTCCCATCAGGTGGATTTACATCCTTCTCAATATAGGATACATATTTTTTATATTTATTAAATATGTAAAAAATTCCTTATATGACTCTTAGAAAGGTATAAGAGATTATGGATCAAGTTAGATATTAATTAAAATAAGATTCAATGGATTTTATTGATGATGTATGCAAATATATTTCATATTTGTTGTAAATAGATACTTCATTATTTAATATCATTTTTTCACATTTATCATATGATTTGGTCTCATATTATTATTATTATTATTATTATTATTATTATTATTATCATTATCATGCATGATACTAATTATTTATATTTATTCTAATATTATTTTTTCATTTCTTCACTTTATTGTCTTAACACGATCATTACATTATAATTTTATTTTGCATATCAGTCATCATGAGTTTCTCATGTTGATCTCCTGTAGCACCTTTGGGGTTTTCATACTATATCACCTTCCTTGGAGGATGCCTTAGTATTTTATTTAATATTTTATTTCTCATATAGTTGGCCTTAGTTTTCCTTGTAGATATTTGGTATCACCTTTGGTTTTTTCATACTCTAAATCCTTCATTTTAGGAAGCTTTTTTATTTTAAGGATATAACTTTTATTTCACTTAAAATCATCTATAGTTTCCCCTTTGGATCTTTAGTATATTTTTGGGATCTCTCTTTTTTTAAGTGATTTATCTTATCAATGCTTGTAATATACCCTTATGCAGGTTTTTATGTCTTCCATGGTGACATGATTACCATCTTTATTAACATTTCCCTTCATAGGGTTTTAATTTATACAATTTGGCTTACATTCTCATATACTTCCAAGCCATATATTTTTCCTAGTATTTTTTAAATAAAATCTCTCCCTTATTTTTTAAAATACTAAAATATCCTAATTGTATTATCCTTTTTGAGATGGATATATCTTCCATGGTCCCCATATTTTCATATCCTTTCATTGAGGAAAACTTATGCAATCTTTCTTAAGGTGCAATTATAATAGTATTTAAGTATCTTGGTCGCTAGCTTCTCTTTTTAGTGGAAAGGTGTAAGATATCTTATGTTAGTCATCATTAATACCCATTATTAGTTATTTTGAATCCATATGGAGGATAAAAAAGAAAAGTAAAAAATCCTTAATTGAAAATAATGAAATGTGAAAATGAAAAATATATTAGTAGTCAGATCACACCTATAATCCATGATATTATTCTTAACACATCCTTATTATAATTTAATCTACTTTATAATTTGCCTCATGATAGATTAAACATCTATGGGGTTATCATATTCCACTATACTAGGGTAGGAGGTCGCATTCTTATATTTAAAATTCTGGTGCCCTACATTCTCACACTAATACCTAATATTAAAAGTAGATGAATGACTCTATATAGGGTTCCTAATGAATAGGGAACACATTTTGGGAAGATAGGATAATTTTTATTTTCATGTATTTATCCTTTATGGGATGATTAATATACTCAATGGCGGGGTTCTCTAGGCCCTTGATGTCGAAAGCTCTTATCCTTACCCATTTTATTAGAGTGTCCCATCTTAGATAGGTATTTATACATCAGACTTGTCACACCTTGCTTCACTAAATTTCCATGTTTTTTCTAAATGTCCCCTTGATGGATGTTTTTATTATCTAATCACATCCCTCTTCTTTATATTCCATTTTATATCCATTTGCTTCAAATATGACTCTTGGCATTCATTTTTTATGACTTATCTTGACCTATTAGTTTTTGAGTTACATTTTAAGACCTTGGGGAATAAAACATGCCTTCTTCAAAAATTACCATCACATCCCTCATTTACAAACCATATCCTTCATCATAGTTACATCTCTAAATGGTATAGTTTTCCTACACTTTGCTTTAGCACAAGCATTAATTTCAAGTTTTAAATCATTAGGTACTTTGATTTCATTTATTATATGTTGTCATATATTTTTATGCCCTAGTGAAAAAATATAAACACTAAAATTTATTTTAAAAAATGTATTGTAATGCATTGAATTAACTATACATGGCAAATACCAACTTATTTTACAACATTTATTTTATCATTGTAGTTATTTTATGATATGTTTATTATTGTAATTGACTAATTTATATTGTAATTATTAATGATCACATATTATGAAAATTAAATTTTTTAAACACATAAATCTTGATTTGACAGATAAATTTTAGTTAGAAAGGTGTATATATGTAGTGAAAATATGTTTCATGTGGTTTTGAATTATTGTGACTTTCTCATCTCAGCTCTTTGAATAGTGGTGAATCATAAGTAATAGTGATTATGATATAAAATATAGCTTAAAAAAATGTCACATTTTATAAGAATCAAAATAACATTTTTAAAAATGGTGAATAATTATTTTCATATAAGTTTGCATATTATTCTATAAAAAATAGTTATTTTTTCACAACTTGTGAGTTCAAGTACCTTCAACATCAACATGTCTCAACATCATGATCACTTAAAAATTCATTACATAATAATAGGTCCTATAATCATGATTTTTAATCCTAATTTTGACTCAAATTTGTAAAACCTTAAAACCCATACTAAACTACGAAGTACTAATAAAAAACATAGTCTTACTTTATACAAAGTTTATTTGATATTAAAATATCGTGTACAAAGTATAAGAATTAGTGATGAACAATATTTATCATAATATTAAAAAAATAAACTATATCAAACTAGGAAGCATCCCCCCAAATGTCAAAGTGTTAACATTTGATATTGCAATACAAAAAACTAGCCCCAAATAGGTAGCCCAACAAAATAGAAAATAAATAGAACCAACATACATCTTACCACCCAAAAAAAAGGTGGATCCAAAGTAAAAAAATAAACATTAAATCATAATTTTTAACCCTCTAATATGTGATTCAATACATTTTAGTGTCCTCATCAAAATCAAAATCCACAAGAATAGGTCCTACTGCACTGCTCAACTTCAAACTAGGTCCCATCTAATCCAAGCTAGTGATCCATGGTAGAGTGAAATGGTCAAAAAATTTCATCAATTAATTCATGTTATTATATTTTAAATACTCAATAAAATCATCCACTTATATGTCACCACTCATTTAAATGTGTTTTTCCAATTTTCCAATAGAGACATTCACATTGTCTTCAATCAATTTTCAGATTTTGATTTGATCCTTAGTGCTCTGTACCATGAAGGGGAGAGAAGGGGGGAGAGTTTGAATATGATACTTATCATAAATTAATATGTCAATTTAAATATCTAGAGGAAAAATATTTTCCTCAACCTCCTTGATCACGTTAACATTACTATTCACATCAACATTTTTCATATCCCAAATAATATCATTATTGGCAGTAAGCTAACTATCCACACCATTCTTATCTGATTATGATGAATTAATAGATTCATGAACTAAATCATCAACCTAATCAAAATAATAATATTATATATACTCCAATTCATGTTTAGAGATCATTACATCGGTATTAATTCTATGATAGAGTCCCCAATATAGATGGGGACTCAATTTAGGATATCTACCCAAATAAATCAATAAATTAGATGTGATATTAAGTATCCCAGTCCTTAATAAATACTCTAATTTTAATTATGGCTCCTTTAATTGGATAAATATATAAAAATAAATAATATTAATGATGAATTTAATATTGAAATTAGTAAGCACCCTAGCCTTTGATTGAAAAACCTTTAAGTGCCTTTCCTTCTATAAAAACCATATAATTTTAGTTGACAAAACAAGTCAAAACTTATGGAAAAAAGGATGGAATTTTTTAAGGATAAACATAACCCAAATAAATATTCAACCAACCTTTCTCACAATCAAAAATAATTTCCTAGCCTTGAAGGCAACATTTCTAGATATTAACGCTTCATAATTAACAAACATTTGGAAACGGCCATGGAGGGAGTGCGGCCATGGAAACGGCCGCGCTAAAACCCTTACCTCCATGGCCATGGTTTTTGGAGACCTGGTCCCTGAGGCAATGGGTACCATGGTGCTGGGCACAGCGTGGAGCGGCAACGGGTCTCTTTTTTTGCATGTAGGGGGAATCTTTTTTCCCTATTTTGACTGTCAATACGAGTGCGTGGCATGGTGTTGGATGTTGTTTTACTCAACCAGTGAGCCTAGAGAGGGTTTGGCCATGGGGAGGGCCTTAAATAGATTCCCATGGCGGTAGGTGTTGTGTTAAAAGTGGATTAGGAGGGGCTCTGTTTCTACTATAACCCTAGGGGCATGATTGAAGATGAATTTTTTGAGGGTGGTTGCTAAATCAGGTTTCTTGCCATTGCTGTTCATCTGTGGGGTCATAGCTCATGTTGAAGTGCTTCAAGACGTCATTTGATGAAATTTTGATTGCCAAGGTGGTGTTGCCTCTGTGTTTTGCAGAGGGGGAGAATGGGTTGATGATCGAATGGACATTTGGGGTGATGGTGGCACTGGTTTTGGGGTTTGTTTCATTGTTTGTTTGGTTGGGGATGGGGTCTGAAGGCAGACATTAATGAAGCTCTGAAAAACCCTTCCTCATGTTAATGTGGCTTTGAAATGTGTAGATCTTTTATTGCATGGATTTTTTAAGGTTAGAGGTCCTTGTAAAACCTGGGTTCCTATTTCAGGTCATAGCACCTGGTTTTATTGTTTAGGTTTCAGGTCCTTGTAAAACTTTGGGAGCTTTATCTAGTTTATATTGGTGGTTTTAGGTCCAAGTAAAACCTAGTTTTTAAACTATTTTTCAGTGGGTTTGCTATTGATTTATTTTTTTGATCTATAAAGGGTTTTGGGGCCCCTTCAAAACCTACTTTTACCTTAATCTAAAACATTTCTAGATATTAAAATTAAAAGGACAAGAGAAAGAAAGTGTTTAATAGTTTCATAATCACTACAAAAGGAATAATAGGGCTGCCCAAAACCACTCTTAACCAACACAGTACCAACAATAAGTTTATTATATATTAATAGCCATAAAAAATATGACTTTTGTGTTTAATAAAGGATGCCCATATAACATAAAACCTAAAATGAATAAGAATGAAGGGGATCACAAAAATTCCAAATATGATTAAGGCTAAGATAAGAATCATTGTAAAAATTTAGTTTATTTTATAGCATCTAGGTAGATAATTAAAAAAGAGTGGGACCTTTCAACCATTTAATACTTTCCAATAATTCACCCTCCTCATCCATAAAAGATACATTGTTATTCCCCTAGAATGGTTTTTGTAGGAGAGTATATGTTCTACAATAAGTAGATGGAACATAAAATCTTAGTATAATTTATGACTAGGCTACCCAACCATTCTATGAAAAAATTTCTTTAAATTTCCTCAAACCTTTAGTGAACCACTCAAAAGTATAACAATCCCTAGTGAGTGCAAGAGGCCTTTAGTTAACATAGATATTCCACCAAATAGATATATAACCCTAGAAACATATCCTAAAACCAGCTAAATATATGTTTGGTAGTGATAAAAAGTTTTACATAATCCCAAGAAAACCAAATATAAGTGAATATTGGTGAACCAAAAACTTTGATAGAGAAGGGACCTAGAATAAAATATGTAATATTGAGCCCTTTCCAATTTTATTTTCCTCTAGGAAAACCATGAAAGATATTATTTTTTACTAGAAATTTATAAGGATCTATAGATTTGAATACTCTAATTATCCATTTGATATCAAGGGAAATGCCTTGAATTCTTAAGTCCTTTAGGCCAAGGCCCCCAATATGTTTAGTACTGGAGTAAAATTTCTAAGAAATAACATGTCTTTTTCTCCTACCTTTGCCATCAGACCATAGGAAATATCTTATTATTCTATGAAACAAATTGATATGAGTTTTACTAAAAATATAGTAAGAATCATATTATATGTTTTATGAGGTAAGAACTTTTTGATAGACCTAGATCCTACTATGTAGGGATAGCAGGTGGCCTTACCATTTTTATATCTTCTTGTTGATTTTAACAAAGATACACTCCCACATGAGATTTAATAAAGGAGTAAGATCAAAATGAATACCTAAATATCTAACCAACTGATTAGGCCTTTTCCATTCCTAGAAAAATAGTTTGAACAAATCTAGAGGGATGTCCTACTACCCTAACATACAAGATTTATCCATAGTAGCATTATATCTAGTAGTAGAATAGTATATATCTAGCGTTTAGATAACCTAGGTTAAGTTATATTTATTAATTTTGATAAAAATAATAGTATCATCTACAAATAAGACATCAATCAATTCATCTTCATTGGGAAGAGAGATTCCTTTGACTAGAGGACCCACATCTAAGCATTTTAGTAGATAATGTAGGGTTTTAGTAACCATCATAAACAAAGAGTGGGCTAGAGGGAAACCTTATATGATGAACCATTGAAGATCAAGTGATCTAGTTAAATCCTCATTCACTTCAACAACAGTAGAGGCATCTTTGAATAGAACATTGACTGTTCTGTAGAACATTTATTGAAAACCAAAGGATCTTAAAATAATTTCAATGAAGGGCCATTAAATTCTATTAAAATATTTTTCAAAATCAATCAAAATCATCCCACATATTTTTTATAATCACTGGCCTAATATATCCCTTACTGACTAGTTATAAGATATCTAGAATGTACCTTCCTTTATCAAAACCAATTTGGGTTTTATAAACAATAGAATGAAGGAGTGAAGAGAGCCTTTTGGCCAAAATTGTTTTCCAAAATTCTAGAGGAGACATTAAGGAGGGTAATTGGTCCCCAATTTTGATCAAATGGGAGCCCCCATCCTTAGGTATGATCTTAATAATACATCTATTAATTTTAGGGCCCAAGGAACCTATAGAAATAACTTCCTTGTAAACCTAAAGACAATCCTTGGCCATACATTCCTTATTATATTTGAATAATTTTGAAGGTAAATCATCGATACCCAAATATTTGTAATTCTTGAAAGAATCTATAGTCTCTTTAATTTCATCAAGCATGATAGCCTTATCCAAGAAATTGGCTTGCACCTGTGAAACCTTCTTTGGGATAAAAATATCATAAATATCCATGTTCTAATCAATAAGAGTGTTAGATCCATCAGATAATTATAGGTTAGAGTATAATTCAAAAAATCCTTCTTTAAAAATATTTGATTTATTTGAAAGGCTGCCCTGGAATTCAATACCAAATATTTCGCTCCTCTAGTTTTTGGTTTTCAATTACTAAACCAAACATTTAGACCCCTTGTATTCTAGTTTAATCCAAGTCAGATAGGAATGAATCTATGCTCCCCCAGTAAGGTAGCACTGATATTATTTGATTTAATTCTTTATATAATTAAGATCATCCATAAGTCTATCATTAAAAGGATCAATATATAGTGAACGTGTAGCCTAAATTAGTTTTTCATAGGTGTTCTTATCTACTTTCCTACATTTTAAGCCTTAAAATTATCATAAGTTCTTTAAAATTTATTGGAAAATTCCATACTAGAGTTCCACTATATAATGCTATAGCTATAATTTCATGAGATCCTTTGTAAATTCTAAGAAACTCAAATACCATCCATCTAGACATGATCATTTAGTCGAGAAACATTAAATTATAGAACCATTTGAAAGAATAACTTTTATCAACATAATTTCTCATATAAAATATAATCTCAATGGGATGGTGGTCAAAGATGGTGAAGGGAAAAACATTAACCATGCTACCAATGATGTTTGGGGTCACTTGAAAGGAATAAATGTTCATGTAAAATCTATCAAGTATGGAATATTGTCATTTATTATTGATATGAGTATACCAAGTAAATTTTCTTAAAATTTTTACCTTTATATAATGGATTAAGAAATTTATGCATTCTCTTGAATTTAGACTAAAATAAAAACTCATTACCTTTCTAAGACTAAGGATCACCTCCAATTTTATATTATTGTTCCTCGACCATGTTAAAGTCACCTAAAAAGATCTAGGGGATATTTTCTAGGTTGGTTTCATGCTAGTTCGATAACTTAGATCTCTCTCTATAATCATTAGGAGCATATATATTATGCAGATCAAATCATTGATTATACCTTTCCAATAAAACCCAGACAACATTATTATAGGGAGAGAAGCCATGGTCATTAATGAACTCTCTCCACTCAGGGTTATATAATATAGAGGTGCCTCCTTTACCTCTTTTATGGTTGGTATAAAATTGAGATACATTTGGCTATATGAAATTAAGGACCAAGGATAATTAGGATCCCATAGCTTTAGCTTCTTGAAGAAATAAGAATTCCAACTTGTCTCTTGAGTATCTAAATTATCTCATTATTGATTTTTTATTAGGGGATTCCAATCCATTAGAATTATAATTTAAAATCTACATAAAATAGAGGATGGGGATCATTTGGACTAAGTTTGGGGTTTTCCACCATGTTATACAAAATTTTGAAATAGTCTAGTACCTTATTTTATTTTGCTTTCCTCTTAATAGTTGAATCAATACTACCAAGGGGGATATATTTATATTTTTTTCATTCATAGGAGCCTATTAATTAGGTGTAGAGGTAGTGTCCAAACTCTTTTAGGCTTCCAATTTTATAAAACATTAGTCTCCTTGAGGGACAAAGGTGCATCCACCTCATTATCTAGACTAGATCCAAAATTACTTTGCTTCTTAATCTCTAGTGAAATCAACATGGGGGAGGAATCATCACCCTTTTCCAAGTAACTAGTAGATGACATGATTCTAGGGTTACAAATATTAATAATAAGTTTAGATAAGATAACCACACACTCATATGAGGGAGAATCCTTGAGATATGAGTTAAAATATTCCAATGGAATCATCTACTTAATGAAATCATATTTCAAGTCATCAATCAAGTAATTGTGCAATTTAGACATATTATTCCCCATGTCAATAGAGGGTGATGGGGAGATATATGATTGGGGAGAGCATTGATTCAAGTATTTATCTAACTCCTCAATAGTCATTGGATAATTTCCCCTTAGAGGCTCCTCAAGGGAGGAATGGCCTTTAAGAGGTTCACTATTAAAATTAGGATTTTGAAAGACTTTTAGATCATCTATTGGAAGAGAACCCATAACACATTTTTCCTTGTATAACACCTAAAATTTTTGTTTACTATAGTAATCCTCATTGATAAACAATAGATAATTATTTCTAGGATTTCTATCTTTTTTATATAAAAAAAAAGTGTTTAAGCCCCCCATCCCTTTGATAGTACAATTATGGGATGTCCCTTTAATTTTAAAGTTAAGGGATTCAAGGAATACATCTAGAGGTTCTAGAGATATTAGAACATTGGCATTCATATGATCTAAATACCTTATAGTGTCCTCAATCTTAAGGACTTCCATAAGGGGATTCAAAAATTGAGGTAGGAAATTCCAAAGATCAATACGAACATTCTAGATATCCACCAATCTAGGTGCAGTTTTAAAGATAAGGTTGTTGCATTTCATATCAAAGTTTAATGGGACTGCCTTAAACAAATATTGACCATTATTACATAGGGGTTTACAAATGGCCATTCTCTAAATATTAGAATTTTAAAAAAACCCATAAACACCCTTTCTGAACCATTCCATAAGATCTAATGTATATACTCAATTTTTTACCCCACACAGAATTGAGCCAATTATTAATGAAATTTCTAGAAGGGAGGAAGTTTTTGTTTAAATAGACAAAAAATATAACATTTTAAACCTAATTTCTTCTTGTTAAGGGTAATTTTACATAGAATCATTTAAAAATAGATATAGGGTTTTCTTAGGGCAAGGGTGATTACCAATTTGGGCTTTATCCCACTCATGCTCTCCATGCTCACCTTTAATGGTGTGACTGATAGGGAATTATGCATCATCTGAGTGTTTTTTTGCCTCTTCTCCTCACTAAATAGCTTATCCAATTCTCTATCTACTCTTTCTCCCACCTCAACCAAAAATGGCACACTATCCTTTATATTATAATTTTTAATAGACCCCTGAGGACCAAATGGATCATTTACACCACCATCCTCTTCACTTGTCACATGCTCAGTACCATATTTTTTTGACTATTTCCATATATAGTTGCAATTAATATGATATCCCTCTTAATTACAAAGGCCATGGGCATGGAAATATAGGTAGGGGAGGGGGATATGTGGGTTGGCATGGGGAACACAAAGAAAAAGAAACTAGAAATAACAAATGCAAACCAAAAACCAATAAACCAAAAAAAACAACCATAAACAATAAGGTAATAAGGAAACCATGGGAGCCATAGGAAGAAACATGAAAAAAATGAATAAAAGGTAACCAAGGTAAGCAACCAAGAGAAACCATGGAACACCATCAATTGAGGATGACTCTTCATCTCCCCATTATAGAGATCTAAGCTTCTCTCCCTTTTCTTCGATGTTTATACAAATTTTTAATAAACATATTCTCTCAACTATGGTTTACATAGACATGATAAAATTATATAATTTTTTATTATCATAAGTATTTGACCATGGTCTTATTGAAATATATATATATATATATATATATATATATATATTTACCTTTATATAAATTCATATATATATATATATATATATATATATATATATATATATGAATTTATATAAAGGTCTACTTTGTATTTATTAATGGACTTGATAATTGATGTTTTATGGTCTCAAAGAGATATTGTGGTATTTTCTTTCTTTGTACCTGTACTCAAGTGGTTGATAATTTTTTAGGATTTTTTTGGCAAATTAGATGGTTGTTGCTAAGTTTAGTGATCAACTAGAAAGGAATGTTTGTAAGCTATATTTTAAAAGTGGCAATCACCACCATCTCTTAATAAAACATAGATTATGCTAAGTATTTAATGTGCCACCTGGGCTTATGAACCCAAAATCAATGCATCATGGGGATTGGGACATTCTCAATTATTATCTTTTATTTTGTCATTTTATTTTCGATAATTTAATACTCCTATGGAATACACACTCTACTAGTTGTTTTGTCTAGAAAATTTTGGTAATACTTTTTCAATTTTTTTTAATATTTGGTAATTTTGGAAGTATCCTAGAGTTTGTAGATTGTACATTGGGTTTTAAGCATATTTTAGAGTATTTTAAGAATAATGGTGAAGCTTTAAAGTTAAACATGTGTTTTATCTATGTCAATTGAAAAAATTTATGGGCCTAATTTTAACCATTTTTGAAGAGATCCTTTGCATGTTTGATTTCAACTCAAGTCTATGAATATGTCGTAGTTTATTTATAATTTTTTATCAGTAAATATGTACAATTTTTTTTAGATATAAACTTCAAATCTCATGAATTTATTTAAGTACAATACAAATTTTTATAGTCATAAAGGTTTTACATGCAAAGTTTTAGTCATTGTTGGCTATGTGTTTTGATGTAATTTTTTTATTAAAAGCATTGGTATTTTTATATTAAATATCTTCAACATTTAACCAATGGAAAATTATTGAAATATTCAGCTATTATATTCACATAGATACATTTTTTTATGAAAATAGGTTTCAACTAGAAACTAATTTTGCTAATAGGGTTGCATGTAGTTTCAAAGGTTAGACATTGAAATGGTTTTAAACAGAGATATTTTTTTGTGCATAATAGGTTTATTTAGATAAATATGTTTTAAAAATTATATAGAGAACATGAAAATGGTTTAATATTTTATCTTATTTGTATTTAAACTCTGAAAAACATTGTGAAAGTGTTGTCAATTGAAAAATAAATTTACTCATTATAATGAAATTACTTAGATAATTCACACAAATGGAATAATATGTCATAGAAATATGAGTAGAATAAGTATTCCACAACAATAATTGATGAATGAATATAATACTTGATAAATACAACTGGTCCACTTTAAGGGGGAAACCTCCATAATAATGTAATAAGAGAATAAATTTTAATATGATAATCAAATACTAGCTAAAATCTCCTATATATACTATAATTAAGCCATGGTTATTCCATAGGATAACCCTACTAACAATATAAGAACATAGATAAATGTGACAAGATAAAATGAAAGGTTATGTAAGCCATAAGTTAGCCACATATATCCACAAACACACTATAGGCTAAGGATACAGTATGCTCCTCCCCTTCAAATCAATGTTGACCTAAATATTTTATAACTTTGGATATTCTTATGGGAAAATATTCATCCTCCCACTTTGCATATTCATAGTTCATATTATTCCACTTGGCCAAATACTCCTTAATATATCTTATTCTTATCCTTTTTCATGTGTGTCTTAATGCTTGCCTCAATATTTATAATGGCTTGTGATTCTTCATCTAGTTATAGTAACTCAATATAGGCATACATTGTTTATCCAATTACCTTCTTCAAGCAATATACATGAAATACTAAATGAATGTGAGTGTACTGGGGTAGTTCCAACTTGTATGTAACACTAAAATTTTATAAAATATCTTATAAGATCCATAATACTTAGGATAAATTTTGTTATCATTTGTATACTACTTAAAATACATATAATTATGGGGATGTAAACATACAAAGATCCAATCACCCCTATCAAGATTCCTATCATTGCAATGTTGATCCACTTTTTGACTCAATCTATTTTTTGTTATTGCCCAATTATCTATCAAACTATATAATACCTTTTTTTATGTTGAAATTATTATACAATAGCTTGAATCTTAGGCTAGAAACTCAAGGATGATGTGATGGATAGGGTCTGATAACCATAAAGTGCAATAAATAGAGACACTTTTGAGGAGGTATAAAAAGAAGAGTTTTACCACCATTGTGTTAGTGGCAGCCAATGAACCCAATATTATTATTTATCTGATGCTAAACAATGAAGATACCCTTCTAAGAATTTGGTTACCACCTGTATTTTACCATGATTGAGGATGATATAACAAGCTATGAGCCAATTGAGTACCCAAACATGAGAATAAATTATTCAAAAATTTTAAATTAAATATGGGATCATCATCACTTATAATAATCTTTGGAGTACCATGCATATTTTGAAATGTATCTAAAAAAATCAAAACATATTATACTAGTTGAAAATGGTTATGACAAGGAACAAAAAATGAGCATATTTTCTAAGCCTATCCACAATTACCATGATGAAAGTTTTACCCTCAAACCTTGACAACCTCGTAATTAAATCTATGGAAACCTCCTCTTACCTATGTCTAGGAATGGATAAAGGATATAGAAGACCTAGTGTTTTAATTATTTCACCCTTATTTTATTGACACACCATGCATTCAACCATGAATTTATGTATCATCCTACTTGAGTCCTTCGTAAAATAAATTCAACTTAATTCTATAATAGGATTTAAAAACTCCTAAGCCACCTCCTATTGGAGATATATTAATCTCCTTAAGGATTTTGTGCTTAAGGAAAGAATTATTACATATGTATAATTGATATTTATATCATAATGCATCCCCTTTCCACTCATTATTTTTTAAAAACACACAAATTATGTTGGACATTCTAAATCAAATCCTATGTATCCTTATCATTCTCCCATTCACATCTTGTCTCTTTTATGAAATTTTCCTTCCACATGGTCATTGCACATAAAATGACTCAATGGATTCATCCTTCATAGATATTAAATCTACTATAACATACTCTTTTATTTTATTATAGATGATTTCAAAATCATATGTTTTTTTATTACAGTTATTTTTCTAGAAAATATTTTAGACTATCATGATCAATATTAAGCTTAAAATGTCATCCCATCAGATAAGGTCTACATTTCTTGAATTCATTAAAAATAATCAACATCTCTTTATCATATATTGTATTTAATTATTTTATCCCTTGAGTTGATGAATTTCAAATTAAATGGGTCTTTCTTCCTACATGGGTACTTCCCCCATGCCATATCCTTGTACATCACATTCTATAATAAATATTTTATTAAAATTAGGGGTAGCCAAAACTAGAGAGGTACACATATCCTACTTTAGTTTCCCAAAGGCCTTGGTAGTTATTTTTTTCTAATGGAAGTAATCCTTATTTAACAAAGTTGTGAGTGGTGTTGTTATGTTATCATAATTTTTCACAAATCTATGATAGTAACATGTTATTCCTAGAAATCATCAAAGGTTCTTGAGGGTTTTTGGTACTTAATACTCCATCATATATTTTATCTACTTAGGGTATAATTTTAATCCTTTGTGTGAAATAATATGAGCCAATTACTCTACCTATTATATTATAAAATCACATGTTTAATGTTTTACATAAATTTGACATTGTTATAGATTTAAAAATACATTTTTCATGTGTTGTATATGTTCTTACCAAGTTTTGTTGTATAATAGGATGTCATCAAAAAACACCAACACAAATTTACTCATAAAGTACCAAAAATAGTGTTAAACAAACTCTAAATTGTATATGGTGCATTTTTGAGACCAAAAGGAATGAACAAAAACTCATAATGATCTTTTTGAATTTTTAAAGTTATTTTAGGGACATCCTCATAGATAATCCAAAATATGATGGTACCTAGAATGAATATCTATATTTGTAAAATAAACAACACTATACTCATCTAGAAAATCATCAATTAATATAACATATAAATTATCTTTGATAGCATAATTGTTGAGTTCTATGTAGTATCAACACATCCTATAATTGTCATACTTATTATGCACCATGACCAATGGGGATAAATATTCACTTTCATTATGTTTAATAATACCCACATATAACATATCATGTACTATATTTTTAATTTCAATTTTATGGTCATATGAATACCTATATGGTATTATGTTAGTGGTTAAATCCATAAAAGTAGTCAAATGGAATGATCATGTTCTCTTCTTGGTGGTATTCCTTTTAGCGTGGCACCAAAAATAGATGGGTGGTCACCAATAATAATTTGTAGATCAAGATATGTAGACACATTTATTGGTTGAAATTCTATGGAAAATAATCATGATTAAATCCTTTAAAACTTTTTTTTATAATCTTTAACATTTTATCTAAACTAACCAATTTTGGATATTTTTCCCATAATCTATATAGATAAAAGTCCAACCTTTAGGGTGAAAGTGCTTGAACAATTATATCAAAATCATCCCTTATTGTGCCAAAGTTTGTGACTCATTATAATCCTAAAATAATTCATGTCCCACCGATTTTAATATCAAACATAACATAATATAACTTATATTCTCCCATATCAAGCTCAATAATATGCCATTTCCCAAAATAATTGATTTTACCACCGTACGTAAACATGACCTAAAATTATAATCTAAGTAAATAAAACTATTCAAATGAGTAGCCACCTTATTTTTTATGAAGTTATGTGTAATACCTAAGTTAATAAACACTTTCACCTTATATTTCTTGAGTAAACCAGAACCTTAAGGGTTTAAGGAGTGTTAATAATCAAAAGTGCATGACAAGAGATATTAGGTCAAGAATATTTAGATTCCTCCTCTTTCTCTTCTTTAGCCTCACTTGATGATGTATCATCTTATTTTTATTCATTATCTCATTTAATATATATAATATTATTTTGAACACATTTATGTCCTTTACTCCACTTTATATTGTAGTCAAAACATAACCATTTCACATGCTTATCTTAAATTTATTAAGGGAATAATATGGTAATTTGAGTAAATAATTATGATGGGGAATTGCATTCTCAATAATTAATTAAATACCTTAATTTAACCATATATATTTATTTTTTCATGTGTACGAATACTATGGATTCATATACATAACTTCAATTAAACATGTAAACATCAAGTCGGATGTTATCTTTGATCCCACCAAAGAAAAATTCATTCATGTTTTCCTCATTGATTTCATCCACACATAGGAAAAAATTATGAAATTATTGAATATAGTCCTTTATAAGACATTTTTATCATAAATTTTATAATTTAATGAATTTGTTTTCTATGGCATTGTTGTGGTAGTGCATATGTAGCTCAATGATAAACACTAACTAGGTAACAAGAAAGCCCTTATTTTTTTTAGAGTTCACAATGACTTATACAAAAATAAATACTTAGGTTATCGATAAAGATATTCCATGAACACGTTATTTTAATTTTCATTTAATTTAGATCAAATAAATTTCCCATTTTATTGATCTATGTGACTATATCCTTACCATGAAACTTTCACATTTCTACTTTTGGTAGCATTTTCTTCAAACTTGTATTTTAGTTTTGATTGTTCTAGTTGGAAAAACATGAATGTAATGATGAAAGATTATTTTTAATGGAATATGATCCTAAAGAGTGTTATATGTCACATTTACATCTTATAATTGAGATTTCACATCATCCATATCCCATTTTACCACACTGATGTCCCTGTTTACCACATTGAGATCATCTTTATTCAACATGTTTTCCATAACTAAATGAATTTGCTTAACTAATCCATAAACCTCAAAATTTGAAGTTTTGAACTCTATGTCTTCCTTTTGAGGTATTTTTCATAGATTGTCTTTCCATTTCCTGTGATTGTGATTCTTTAAATTTTCATGCCCCAAAATAATATATTAGAGGAATATACCATTGTGATCATATCATTGAGATAAATGTAATTATTTGTAATTTGAAAAAGGGTACAAGAAAATTATATCCTTAAAAAAAAACTCAAAGAATACTATGGTGATGAAAACAAATCTTCAAATATCATAAATTACATTTTTAATCCTTATCTCTCAAGATAATAATTATGCTATATTTTAAAACCTATATTATTTAAACTTTCTTAAATCAAAGCTTTGATACCAATTGTAAAGAAATTAATTAAATTTTTAACACTATTAGAATAATATAACACATACATATGATAAAGATAAATACATATACAATAATAATTTAAAAGAGAGTATAATAATTGATAAATATAATTGAGCCACTTTGAGGGGGAAAACTCCACAAAAATACAATAAGAGAATAATTTATAATATGATACTTAAAGACTAACCATTGCTTCCTATATATACTCTAATTAAGACCAGGTTATTACATAGTCCAACCCTACTAAAAATATAAAATCATAGATAAATGTGAAAATATAATATGAAAGGTTATGTAATCCATAAATTAGACACACCTATCCCTAGACATGCTATAGGTTAAGGGTGTATCACTCAACACATTTTGCATTGGATATTTTTTTAACCTATGAAGGTTGATATTTTATCAATTGACATATAAGGGTTTGGAATAAAATAATTTTAAATTATGTCATTTTCTCTGTTTATTGTGTTATTTGGATTCATTCTTAAATGTTTAATTCTATAGTCCTTGATGCAATGTTTCATGCTCAATAGATAGTGGTTTAATTTTTATATAATATTTATAATTGGTCTATTTATTTATTTGAGTAAACTACATAGGTTTTTTTTGGGATTTATTACATTTAAAATCTAATATATTAAAAAAAATTTAAAATTATAATGTGAATATGAATTTATTTTAAATGATTATCTAGAAAGATGCATCAATTTTTAATGGTTCAATATTATACAATGAGATGGTTTTAGTTTGAAAGTGTTGAAGGTATATTTTTAAATATTATGTTTTAGTTACTTTATTCAAGTTTCATAAAATTTAAAACTTTGATTTATTTTTAATTCAATATTTTTTTATCATGGTAATTTATTTCCTTTAAGTTAAAGAATCATTTACTGAGTTTACAAATTCTTGGGTTGATTAATTTGGCTGAAATTTGTTTCAGAACAATATGATGATTGATATGTTTAAATTGTCTTCTCTTATATAATATAGTATGAAATTATTTAATTTAATTAAAAAAATTATTTTTAAATATTTTCAAAGCGTATTAGATTTATTAACATGTATCATGTATTTATTAGGATGTTCAGACCTAAGTTGTATATTTTCTTTTTGAGATGGACAAATTATCTCAGAATAACTAGTTATAAGTTACATGTGAAATTTTATTATCTTTATTAAAGATAGTTTTTTGGGTCATATAATATTTTATCAGTCACTTTTATTTTAGTACTTTTCATAAATATAAGTGATGTTGCATAGTATTAAATTATGGCTTTAAAATTAAACAAGTATATTTTGTCTTATTTGTTAATTCTTTTATTTTAGAGATAAGATCTTAGGTTTGAGTAGAGGTTCATAAAGTTCTTGGAATAATATTTTTAAAGAGATTCTTAATATAATGATAAATTTCTACCAATTCAAACTAATAATTAAGGTAGACCCTTTAGGGACTGAAGGGATGCTATAAAATTTGCATGTGGTTCTAACCTTGATACTCGTTTCTTTCTTAACTTTGATGCTAACAACCCTACATTATAGAAAGTTTTAAATAGTGTGACTTATGATTACTTTTCATCCCTTGGTAATCACATTTGATGAAATTTTCATATAATTATTTAGAAATATTTCCTATTGGACATGGTTCACCAAGTGCTTTAACCCACTAAAAGTAGCATGTAATTAATTATATAACTCCACCATTTGATCTTAAACCTAAAGAAAATGCTTTTTTGACTCTTAAATATTTTGAATATGCTACTAGTCCAACCAATTTTTCTTCTTTGAGTCGTAACTACACTTATATCCCTTCATCCTCACATGTGGTAACTATCTTCTTGAAGAAAACAAAATTAGAGGTTGATGATGAATTGAGTGGAGAAACATGGAATGAGATGCATGAAATTCATTTTGGGTACATAAATTATTACACTAAATAAGGGATTCCTTTTTATTTTCTTGGATTCAAATGGTGAAAATTAAACTGATACTTATTTTTTTATTTTAGAGTTTGATGTTTTTAGACAATTTTTAATTTTGGCTTGCATATTTTTAGTTTGATTTGATAGTTTTAGTTGATATTGATAGTGAAATTTTTACTTACATATAACTTGTATAGAAAGTGGTTAAAATGAAATAAAAATTTGATATTAGTTGATAAATTTTGGTTTGATTATATTCAAAATATGTTTATTTTTAATTTAAATTAAGTTAAGATTGTGGTGAAATGAATATGTCAATAAAATTTTATTGCTTATGATTAGTTTTGAATTTTGATATGATTTTTTTTATGTTTTATCATTATTAAATAATAATAATTGATAATTTTGACTATTATAGATTAAATTAAAGTGATCTATTACTTACATTTAGTCATATGTGTCACTTGGATTACATGATCACTTATGTGAATGACTATATAAGTTGTTAATAAGTGAATTGATATCCCACCCATTATATAAATAGTGTGTTAAGGTATTTTCATAATTATAATAAGTCTAAAGTATTAATAAGTTCACTTTAGTAAATTTTTATTAAAAATATTAATATATAAAGTGGTTAATTTTTAATAAAGAGCAATTAAGACTATTTTAAAGTTAACTAAAAGTTGGTTATAACTTCAAAGTGTAACTAAATTATAAAGTTAAAGATTAAAAGGACATAAATTTGAAGGAATAATTCATATAGTTAAAAACATCTCTCTTAATTTTTCATACTATGTTCCTCTTCTATTGAAAGTCTGTAAGGTTGAACATTGATTTTAGGAAGACCAAGTAACACATACTCTAACAATAAAGTGATACACTTGGTATAATTAGTTATATAAAATTTTAATTATTCATTTAAAAATTATTATATAATAATAAAAAATAAATCAATGATTTTTATTATTGCATAATAATATGAACGTATGCACTATATTTTTTGTACTTCACCTGATATCAATGAATATTTCACTCTTAATGTGATAGATTATTAGGTTTTCAATTTTAAAATTAATTTTATCCAAAAATCATTTATATTATTATTAAAAAATGATTTATAAATTAAAAATATTTTTACTCACATATATTTGAGTCAAATATTATCATCTATTTATTTTAATTAGTCTCTTTTTACACTTGTGTTTTGTTAGTTTCTACCCTTATTCATTCACTTTTAGTATTTTTTTTATCTTAGTATTATTTATTTATTAGTTTTATATTAGTTTGTTATATTGTATTTGTACCTATATCTTTATTTTGATTAGATTATTCATTAATTACTTTTTTAATCTATTAATCTTTTTAGTTTAGCGTTTGTTCAGTGTTCTATTTTCTTTCATTCTTTATTTGCTTCTATGTTTGGTTCTTGTGTGTTGTTAGTTTATTTTATTTATAGTTATTTTGGTAGTTTGGAATTAAAACATAAAATGAAAATAAATGAATATCATTTAATAAATAAGAGATTATTAATCCATTGATAAGAAATCATAGTGTTCTATCTTCTTAGAGATTACCTCTCCCATAGGCTTTTCTCTGTCAAAGTGTGATACCCCTATTTTCACATTGCTTAATTTTGTACATTTTTAAAATGTGAAAACATCATGATATTAAGTTATTTGTATTTATTTATACATAATTTTATTATTATCTTATGTTGGTGATAATAAATTTTATATGTATGATGATATGAATTTACTTACATTATTTGGTTGTCTATTATGATGTTTATTATTTATGTACTAATAGATATATTATTATTAAGCATATGTTTGATTGTGATTATGTTTAGATACTTATAATGAGTTTATTATAATCCATATGTTATGACTTGGATATGCATTGTGCATTTTTTATTTATTGAGATCACTTATATTTTTAATATTTGTAGCTTTAAATATCTAGGGTAGTGAAGTTTATGTGCAAAATGATGTGTAGGTGATATCAAAGGCCAAAAAGTGAACTAGAAATACATTTAGCATGATTGAAAAATTGATATGGTATTTTAATTACTAATTTATTTCCCAAAATATAAACCCAATAATAGTGTCCTTTGTGGAACTAGTTGTAAGTTATGAACCTCCTTGCTCTCCTAAAATTATTCACCACTTTGACACTATTATTATCATGTTTACCCATAAATTATATATTTAAAAAAAATTGTATAATGTATTAAGGTTGAAAATAGATACAAATTATTATCACTTTAAAATTTCTAATGGAATGGATAATCCAACTTTTTAGGGTGATATAAAGTAATTTTAGTGTATTTTTATGTTGATTTTAAAGTCTTTTGACTAATAGGGATGTTTGAGAGTCCTTATAGGATAAAAATAAAAAATTTGGAGTAACCCATGTGACATTTATGGCATGATATAGTTGGATATTAAATATTAATGGAATGACCTTGATTTCCCACATGGGCTTGTAAGAGAAGTTAATGCTTATGTGGACTTTGTAAGCAATAGCCAAGGGATGAAAAGGGACACATTTCACCTTCCCATTGGTCAATGGATTTAAGTGAAATTTATATATGATTAATTAATTCATTCCTTTTAGAATAATTTTACCATTTAAAATTTGAGAAATGAGATGGATGCTAGAGGAGATAAGGAGAAGCTAAGGGAAGAAGGAATAAATCTTACCTTGTGAGGAGGAACCAAACTAGACATTTGTTAGAACCATGTAAAGAAAAAAGGTAGGATTCTTTGTTTTATTTATATTATTACTTGAAATATAATCTTATCCATTATTTTTATTTTTTTCAAGAGGTGTAGGGCCTATTAGCCTACCATATTTTCACATTTGTTTGTTACAGTTGTGCCTATGGCCACCATGTGGATTTTATTTCCAATTTGGGCATTGTAGTTGAACCATCCCTAATATTTTTATTGGTTGTCTCTAAAATCCATTTCTTATTTAATTTAAATTCCATTAGTCTATCCATTTTTTTCACTTTTTTCCTTATTTTTTTATAGTAGTAATGCTTAGTGGAACTAGGTTCCCATACCCTCCTACATGGTTATTATTGTCATAGTGGTAACAACCCTTACACATGGATATTTGGCATGGTTGATAGGAATAAGGTCCTCTTGTGTCTAAAATATGTGTTAGGATAAGAGGGATGCATCCTCAATTATCCTTCTCCCTAAAAAAACCTTAATATTTTGGAATGCCCTTTTGTTTCCCTTGATCTATTTTTTTGAAATGATGTTTTAAAGTTATTGAAAGAAAAAATCAATTATGGAAGCATCTAGTAAAATAAATTATTGTTAGGCTCCTATTTGAGTATACTAGTTTATATTTATAGCCACCCACCCAAACCTGATCTTGTTAAGCTTAACCTACCTAATTTCCTTAATGTATCTATACTAAGAGATGGGACTCCTATGATTGAGGATGCATAGGGTATTCCCCTAATGATGGAAAAAAATGGAAGGTGAACCTCTCCTTTGGTTGAGCTTGAATAATTTTGTGGATCATATTTGAAGACTTATTAATTTTCAATACTTGTGTAAAAAATTATGAAGATGTTGTTAGTTGTTTAAAATCCATTGTAATGTAATATTTACTAGTAATTATGTGTAAAGTGGAAGAAAATTATAATAGGCATTGGAATTAAGGTTGATGATTACCTCTCTCTTTCACTCTCTTCAAAACTATTTTTATTGAAATATAAAATAAATGTAATGATTATATTTATGTTTTAAAAAAAATCAAATATTGTTTGGAAAGTTTAATTCTCTACATTTTTACAAATTAGTAGAAATAAATGACAATTCCTTTCCTAAATTTTGTATTGCATTGATTTTCATGAAGCCCAAAAAGGGATATAAGTATTTACACAATTTTTATGAAATTCTAAGTGTTCCTCCAAATTTAATTGTACTTAAGAAAACACTTTAGCTGGATAATAATGAAATTTATAGTTCATTTTTAAAACTCATGGTTAAATTTATATAAATTTTCAAAGTTTGATTACCAAATTTCACTTATCTCCTTAGTAACCTTATTCATATTCACCTAATTTTATTACATATTAATTGGTGAATTTCATGGATTTAAATAAATTTAAGTTGAATTTTATGATTAGTTGAACCTCTATCTACTCATTTCATAAATGTTCATCTAATAATGCTCTAGAAATGATTTTTTCTTACTTTGCAAGGAACTTTCTCATTATACATGTCATCTCTAGAAGGACACATGTGTATTTGTGTAAGGTAACCATATAATAGGGTCAATGAGGAATAAAAATATGTTGTACATAAGGGCCTATACATTTGGTTGGGTAGTGACTATAATAGATTTGGCAAAATCAATCACATGCTGTAAGGTCAAAAATCACCTCTATTCAAGAGAAGTTGGCTACCACATATGCAACATGGTTGACTGAGCTAAAGTCATCCCATACCCAAAACAAGTAGTAGTGTAAGAAGGATTCATCCTCATGCTATCATTATCCCTTGACAAGCCTTGACATGTTAGAATGAGCTTGTGGCTATCATTGACCTTGTTATTTCAAAATTATGTTTTAAAGTTTTTGAATGCTTTTGTTGAGTTATGGAAGCCTCTAGTAGAATAAGTGATTTTTATACTCCTAGTTGAGTAAACTAGTTGAGAGATTTTACACCAAGCCAAACATTGTATTTATAACCTTTACCTGCCTATTTAATTAATTTTAATATGCTTATAAATGGGAGTCATAGGCATGGGCATGCCTAAGGCAGTTTCCTAATAATGGAAAATGGATGGGAGGTGAGACTCTCATTTAGTTGGCACTATAGATATTTTGTGGAGCATATTTAAATACTTATTAATATTCAATATTTTTCAAAATAATTTTAAATATGTTATTATATATTTAAAATGCATTATGTTATAAAATTTAGTGGTAATTATGTGTAAAGTGGAAGAAGATTGTAATAGGCATTGGAAGTAAGTGAGATGATTATATCTCTCTTGCACTCTCTTAAAAACTATTTGTATTGAACTATAAATGAAATGTGATGAATATATTTATTTTTGAAAAAAAGTTAAATACTATTTTAAAAATGTATATCACTATATTATTAAAATTTAGCATAACAAAATGATAGTTCCTTTCTTACATTTCTTATTATATTGATTTCCATAAAGCCCAGGAAGGTCAAAAATCATTTATATAATTTTAAATGTTTCAATTTCTTACAAATTTAATTTTATTGTAAAATAAACTTTACTAGGATAATAATTCAATTTAAGGCTCATTTTTAAGACTCATAGTTAATGTTTTATGAATTTTCAAAGTTTGATTGTCAAAGTTCCCTTTATATTTTTATTAATGTGCTCCATCTTCACCTAATTTTATTTCATGATAATCATTGACTTGGAGGGATTAAGATAATTTTAAACGAAACTATAAAATAATGTGAACAATTAGCTACTCATTTCATAATTATTTATCTAATGATACTCTAATTGTGAATTTTTTAATTTTATTACTCTATAGGGCACTTTCCTAGTGTAGAATCCCTTTGGAAGGGAAAATATCTATTTTCATAGGGAAAACCTATAATAGGGTTAGTGACCACACATAACAAAATGAAGGTCTTAAGGGACTACACATTGAGTTGGTTAATTACCACTATGGATTTGGTCAAATCGGTCACATGTTATGTTTATAATCACTTTGGGGACACATTGATTATAATACATAGGTTTATCCCACTGCATGAAAAATGGGAAGGGGTTGGTCAACTTATGTTGACCACCACCCAACAAACCATGTGGTTAAGATTTTTATTAAAACTCATTTTATCAATATTAAAATCAAACCTACATAATTTTCTCAAGTTCAACATTTGATTTTTTAATAAAACCAAAAATATTTACAAAATTATATCTAAGTTTGTATGTCTAACTCAAATAGAATGAAGGCCAGGGGTGGGGTGACCCAAAAATGCCCTCAATTTTTTTCTCTTCCATAAAAAAATAAATTTTGAGCCTTGAAATGTCAAAATTGTCTAGCTATGAACTCTTTCTTGAGTAAAGGTTATTTTTGAGCTTGTTAGCTAGAACAAGTTCCTAAAAGCCCCATAACAGGTTTTTGGCAAAAAATACCCATGTTATTTTTCTAACCTATATCATATGAAAATAATTTTTAAACCTGAAATTAAGTTTTAAAGATTTATTTTGCCTTGAACTTTGATTGATTCCATTAATGGTTTTCATGGAGCTTAAAGCTCCCAGAGACATTTTCAAAAACTGTAGGAGCCTAGAACTAGCTAGAATAATTTTGGGAAGATGGGTACCTACCAAATCATATCAATAATTCATGTATCAAATAAAATTTTCAATCAAAAAAATGGGAAAAAGACAAGCTTGGAGACTCCATTAATGGTATTCATCCAAGGTTGAGGAAAGAGATGAGGGATGACTATGGAAAATTCATCCTCCAACACCTCCTCCTTCCTTTCCAAAATATGATTTTATGAATTATTGATTTTTTAAATCCTTTATTTACCTTGATAAATATTTAAATGGATTTATTACTTTTGGCTAAATCTAATGATCAAGGTTAAATTGATTATACAATGGATATGGGTTATTTCATTCTTAGGGAGCTTAATTGAGATATTTTAGACCCCTTTTGAGGTCATATGAGGAATATATGACCTGCTTATTATAAATTTACTCTAAAGTTAAGTTAGTTAGAATTAGATTCAATTTGTGAATTAAGTGTGAGTTGAGTCCTATGATTGGTTGAATTCTCCCAAAAAACATTAGTAAATTGTAAGGTTTATAAAATTCATTCAAGATAATGGTTTCTCAAACCCACCTCACCTTAGTCAAGCACCACTTTTGAGCCTTGGGGTCATGGGTCCTGATAGGTTTACTTAGATAGTATTGATATTGTATATATCTTCTAGGCAAAATTGAGAGAGTGGGGATGACATAGTTGTGTCAGCTACCATGTGGCCACATGAGTTTTGTAATCTATGTCATTTAGGCACGTGTGCTTATTTCATCACATTGTATGGCTTGTGCCATATAGTCAGCCAATTCTTAGAAGTGTGAGTGAGTAAAATGTTCTTTGGACATTAATTTTTATTTATATTGAGATATTGTGAAATAAACTAAATCAATCTAAGGAGAAAAAAATTAGTTCTACCATATAGGTAGAAAAATTATGTAAGGTTTCCAAAATATAATCAAAGTATCTGATATACCAATATGAAAAGCCTCATGTAGGAAGCAATTATATAAAGAAAAAATAACAAAATAGAAACTAAAAAACTATATCACTATTAGTATCATTATATTTCATGGATCTAAGGTCTTCCTGATATTAACAACACCGTTCACAATCTCAAAAATAGGTTCCATCATCCAAGTATCCATAAGACCCTTTTATTTAACCTCTTCTAGCACATACTTAGGTGGATAATATTTGTCAACTTTATCCAAAAGGGGACCAATACTTTTAGCATTGAAAAAATTTACAACCTCATCCATCTCCTTCAAACCTATATATTCAACCATTCTTTCCAATTTACCTATCAATTAACTATCATTATTATAGAGTTTACTCCAAGTCTATTTTTGATCCTCAATATAAAATTAGAAAAGACTGGGAATTCCCATCAACATATTTTAGGATGTACTATTATCTACCACCACACCATCATTAGCAAGGTCTTAACTCTAAAATCACCAAATTATCATTAATATTAATCTTGGGATGGATGGACTGGGTCTTCTACTAAAAACCATATAGTCTTTAGATGCTTCAATCAATCATTATGTAATATTATTGTGTAAGTAAAAATAAATCACTTAGGGCCTAATAAGGCCATTTTCTTCATAAAAATAGTAATCCTTTATATACATCTAGTCATATCCAAAAATAGTCACCTTAACTGTAGTGGGGTGAGATATACTCTAGTTTGGGTGGGGGTTGAGTCTAAGGAAGCCAACAATATCTAAATGATAATCCACATTCATTTTCAACATTTTAATCTTTATAAAGCATTCAAATTAGCTCAGTGGGATTTTAAATTGAAGGTAAATTTTCATATCAACAATCTTAATGATGACTTTAACAATAAAGTTTGTAAGAACCCTAGATCTATATTGAAAAATATATAGGTTCCTTTGATTACATAAAAACCATAAAATCTCAGAAAAAAAAACTAGCTACAATTTATGAAGAAAGGTTGAATTATATTTTTAGTAAATACATATACAAAGGCATCACTAAATCAAGAAATTTTAAAATTGAATTAAAAATTCTAACTATGTAAGCAACATTTCCAAACCTTAGCAAAAAATTGAGATGTAAAGAAAAGATGTGAAATAGAATCCACATCACCACACACAATAAAACATGAGGGGTAGTCTCCACATTTTGTAAGGACCTCTCCTATATCCAACTTATTGAATAATAGTAGTCACCTAAAGTAATATTTTTTTGGTTCTTAGAAAGATGCCTAAATAAATTTAAATCTAAAGGCCCAACTTTGGTAGTGGTCACAAACACTCCACACATGGTTAAGAGTTAGGTATGGAGGATGAGAGAAGAAAATTTTGAGATACAAAATTCTTGTAGATAAATTTTGGAGAGGAGGCCCTTTGATCCGCTGATACTTTCCTAGAATTCACTATCACTATCTAGATGGTTTATTGAGTTATTGCCCCTAATTGCTTTAATCATCATAGAATAGGTTTTACATTGTGTTCTAAGAATATGATATTTGAATTTAATTAGGTTCCAATATTCCTAACCCTAAACAAAAAATATATCCTTAAAATCCCTTAGATCATTTTGGTACCATTCTAAGGTAGAACACCGTATGATAAGGACAAGTGACCAATTATTGATTCCACCAAATATATATGTAATCTTGGAAAGATAATCCCATCTAGATAAACACATGTTTTGTAGTGACAAGGTGTTTCACATAGTCCTAGGCCTTCTAAATGGAAGAAAAAAAAAAGGTGAACTTGTAGCTTTAATAAAGTAGGGTCCAGGGAGTATATCTACAATGTGTAGGCATTTCCAACCTATTTTACCTTTAGGGAAACCTCTCTAAATATTATTTATAACAATCACCTTATAAATATCATCCCATTTTAAATCATTTATGATCCATTTGACTACTAGGGTAATGTCTTAGATTCACATGTCTTATAGACCAAGACCTCCAATATCCCTAGGTTTATAGTAGAACTTACAAGCAATAGTGTGTAATTTCTTATTCCCCTTGACATCAGGCCATATAAAGTATAATTTTTTACAATCAATTTATCTAATTTTTGCTAAAAATCTATAAATAATAAAAATATATATTGTAAGAATAAATGATTTTCTAGCAAACTTGAATTATACCTGGAAGTGAAATAAGATGACCATACCACTTTTTAAGTTTCTTGTTTATTTTTATGTGCACTCATTCCTACATATATTTGAGATAATGAATGAGGTCAAAGGGAATTCCCAAATATCTAATAAACTAGTTAGGGACCTTCTAGTCCCACCCAAACTCAAGGAACCAGTCTAGCTAGAACTCACTCCATCCTCTCATATAGGATTTATGGAAGGTAATTTTAGATCTTAAAGTAAGGAAATATATATTGAGTATGGAATTCACCTGGATCAAGTTATCTCTATAAATATTTATTAACAATGTTGATTCATCATGAAAGAGCACATCAATCATTTCAAACTTATTTTAAATATGGATACCTCTAGCAGGGGGGCAATCTCACTTGTCTTAAGAAAGTAATGTATTACATTGGCCACCATGATAAAGAAGAATATAACAAGAGGGCATCCTTGTATAATATATATTTACAAGAGGATTTTTTTGTTTATTTCCCCATTAACCTAAATAATTGTAGATGCCTATTTGAATAGCATTGTAATAATTATATAAAACTTCATTTGACAACTTAAAGCTCTGAGCATTATTTCAATAAAATGCTACTCAATTATATCATATGATTTTTCAAATTTAAGTAAGATCATCCCAATATATTATTGAGAATCCATAGAATAATACACACACTTCCAAATTTAAATGAGATTATCAATTATATATCTACCTTCTATAAATCATTTATGAGACTCTAAAACAATCAAGGGAAATAAGGGGGAGAGTCTTTTTGTGAATATTTTTTTGTAGAATTTTATATGAAACATTGAGAAGAGTAATTGGTCTCAAATTTTTTATTGAGATTTCACCCACCTTTGGAATGAGTTTAATAATTCCTTGGTTGATATTTGATCCCAAATTTCCCATATAACTTGACTCCTTATATACTTCAAGGAACTCAAAAGTAATCTAGTCCTTATTTTCTTTATAGAATTCTACCAAGAAGCCATCAATAATAGGAGACTTATCACTTTCAAATAATATATCACAAATATTACCTAATCCAAAGAGATCTCACTATCTATAAGTGATGGTTGAATGGGATAAAACTTCCTTGGAATAATATTTTTGCACATCAACCATCTATTTTCAATCTATTCATTTTATCCTTCAATTAAGAGCAAGGTTGAGTAAAAATCAAAGACGGATTTATAATTTATTCTAGATCCAATATAACCTTTTCATCCTCAATTTATTAAATTTTCTATCTTTGGCTATTAGTTCGTATAAAATGAAAGAAGAATTTGGTACCCTTGTCAACAATCTTAATCCAATTAAGCCTGGAGTAGATATGGCTGCCTCTAACACTATAAATATGATGCTTCCTCAACTTATGTTTAACACAAGATAGGGATTCTATCAATGAATAATTAGTGGGGTCACATTATAAGTTAGCCTCCACCTTAATAAGTTGTTCTTAGATAATTCTGAAAGATATCATCTTCCTCTTAACTTTTATCTATCCATATGATCTTGCAATTTTTTTGACATGTTTATAGAGTTGTTTCAACAATCATTTTTAGAGTATAAATCACAAGAAAAATTCTCAAAATTCCATACTTCATGAATAAATTCCATAGAATTGATCTCTTCAAGATGGGACACATTGATTTTATATAGTCCTTTAATGGTGGCCTTATCTTCTTTTTCATCAATTTTGAGTGTAAAGTTGAGCTCAATAAGATGATGGTAAGATATGGTTAAGGGAATTAACTTAACCATATACCATATCCTTATAAATAGGTGTCAAAGGCATCCTTTCTTAGTAAAAGCTATCAATTCTAGAATATTGCCTTTTAGAGTTAGACAGGTTGTTACACCAAGTAAACTAGATGCCTTTTCTTTGTACTTTACCTTTATTTAGAGGGTCAGCTAGTTTATGCAATATTATGAATTTATAATAGAAAAAGAAGTTCACTTCCTTTCCACTAATGAGGGTCTCCACCCATTTTATTCTCTCTTTCCTCTATCATATTATAATCTCCACCAAAGATATAAGGAATACCCTTTAGATTAGATGCAATCCAATTCTAGAGTTCCATTATTTCCCTATAATCATTAGGTGCATATATATTACATATCCCAATAATTGTGCTCTACCTGTTAAAAATTACTCATACTACCAGGTTGTAAGGAGAGACACCTTGTTTCACAATAGATTCACCCCAAGATGGGTTGATAAAAATAGAGGCACCACCTTTACCTTTACAATGGTTTATTGAATAGTGAATAGAGCTATAAAAAAATCCTAAAATGGAGGAAATAATGGAACCAATTAATTTATCCTAATATTGAAGGAGAAAATCTATCTTGGCTCTATATTTCTTAAACTACCTAACTATAGTTTTTATATTTGGGGATTAAAGCCCCCTTATATTCTATCTTATAATATGCATGACCAAAATTTGGGTTAATTAGTGAAATTTTGGAATTTACTTCCCCCCTTAATTTGATACAATGTTAAGAAACACTCCAGAAATTTATTTTTCTTATTCCTATTCTTTTTATTGCTTTCAACTCTTATTATACCCCCATTTTTAGATAATATTCCATCTTTAATAGGAGTTTCAAGGGATGAATTCTCCATGGAGGTAGTTTTAAGTCTTTTTTTAGACCTTTTATAAGTCCAATTTTCATAAGTGTTTAGACTACCATGAATCACAATCAAATAGTTAGTATGGGCAAACACAGTCAAGGACATCTTATTGTGAGATATGTCCATCAAAGGCTCAACCTTCTCAAATACATTTTTATAAGAGAGATCAATTTTTTATATAGTTTTAACTCAAAAAAAATTCCATGAAAAACATGAGGATCATTTAAAAGCTCAGAGGGTCTCCCATTGGAGAAATAATAACATCAACCATTTCCTCATCAAGTTATTGATGGGAGATTACCATTTTAAAAGGCAACATGATTTATTCCAATGGCCCTGTCTAATTATTCTTCTCTTCATAAACATATAAAACATTATATTTAAGGGGAGAAGTTATAATGGGGTGAGATTCCCTAAAACCATTGTAATGGGAAGCTAATTTACACACAGATAACCTTGAACATCCTTTTATTTTAGGGTCCTTACTAGGGGGTGTTATACCTTCTTTATATTTAGAATTAAAAATAGGATTAAAAATGTTTTATAGGCCTTCCATTTGAGGAAAATGGATATTGAATAGAGCATATTTGTTAGAGGTACAATCACTGAGAGGAGGGTGAATTAGTGAACCCAAATAATTCAAACTTTAATTATGATCTTTATAAACTCTTACCAGTTATCACAAGCATTCATGAAACATACATATCATTAATATAAATAGCAAGAGAGACAATAAAATATTAATAATAAAACATAAAACATACATGAGAAACCCTCTTAGGGAATAAAACCCACTGGAATAATATTTAGACTAATGTCTTATAAAAAAATATCCAATTTAGACTAGCTATAACTGATCAAGGAACTACAATCCCTATTTAGTGAGACACCAATCCCACAAGGTGCTACCATACTTGTCTAATTGAGTTACAATAACAACCAAAACTTTTAGAAAGTATTACCTTGCAAGAGGGATACTACCACCTTAGAGGCTAAGATACCACAATAATACCTATGAAACACTTCCACTTGTGAACTAATGTTAATAATACCTAATGATGCACCTCAGGTTATCATACTTCACCTTTGCTCACACTCAAATACAAAGCTCTCTATTCTCAACAAAATTATGACCAACAAGTCATACCAATAGTCTTCAACCTGATCTAATTTTTAACTCGATGTCAGAACACTCTACCCTTCCTTCTCTCCCCAACACACACACCAGACTCTCTCAATTTGATCCTTAGTCTCACTCTCACAAGTCTACAACCCAAAAACTTTGGTTTTGTTATTTATAGAGCAATATTGATAGTCACTACCTTAGTCAACCATTAAGGATGTATTAACCTATAATAAATATAACATATGAATATAAGGCTCAATAAAAACTATATAGGTTGGCCATAGCATCTATGGGTCATCCTTAAGTAGTCACACCTTTTAAACAAGGCATTTGTAGCTCTTATAGGTCTCATGAAGACCTATTTACCCATTAGTACCCCCTTGAGCAAAACATGAACACAAGACCACTTATAAAAGCATAGGTACACTCCTTATGTCCCTTAAGACATCTTTAAATGATCATAGACAACATATCTTATCTTTTTATATCTCAAAAAACTTAAACATTGACCTTATGTACATAGTCACCATGGATGAACACACAGTCAACTTCTTAAACATTGTTCAAACTCAAGATAGATTGATCACACTTCCAAAATATATAAAGAGCTTCCTCATGGAATCTAAAATACTACTCAATATCTATTTCATCATGAGACATTGAAATAACACCAACACAAGATCGAATATCCTTCTTGGATGACTCATAGAACATAGTCAAACATACAATCAAATTTAGAACACCATAGATATGTTTGTATTCAATTTCAGATCCTCAAATCTATATTTATAGATGTGCCTTGAAATCCTCAATAATTTATCTTCTTAATGCATGAGAAAATTCATCTTCTATAGAAAGATATGATCAAAATATAGATCTTTAGTTTTTCCTTTGTTAAATTAAAATATTTGAATAGAAATGGTCATAGTTAACCTTCAAACACAATGCTCAAATATCATAGACTCTCAGCTTAAGATCAATCTCACTCCATCAATCTTATCCAAGATTTAACACATATACCACAAAATACAAATGTTTAAATTCTATTACTTTGACCTCATCTCATGCCATCTCAAGATGTTGACTTAATACAATTCATTGATCTCTAAAGATCAACAAGGTCAATATCAATCAATACTCATCATTGATCAAACTATACAAATACCCTCTCACCATTATATTATTATTCTATACTTTTTCTTAGACATTAAATTTAATGCACCTATCCTTATTTCTCTTAACATGCACCATTGATCTTTGATCTATACAATCACCCACACACCATTGGATATTCATTAGGTCCTAAAATTTAACTCTAATAAACAATTGTCACATTAAACCATTTGAATCTATATGCTCCATTTGATTTGTAAGTACAAACTCACATGAACCCTTGTATCTTCACTAGGTCCAGATATTTAACATCAAGCAAATTGACTAAGTATGGGGACCAACTACAATATATATGAGTAGCTATTTTTTAACCTTTATAACTTCTTCTATACTTACCCACAGGATCTCAAATTTGGATTAAATGATTTCCTTCCATAGGAAAATATAACAACATGATCTACTAAACCTAAAAATCTTACATGTGTAAGATATAATTACATTAACATTCCTTTTCATCAACTTTTGTCATAGAGCCAACAATGTCCAAATCTACCATAGAGTCCAACTTTGATTATCCATATCTTCTATCATACTTCAATACAAGAGCTCAAATTTAGTGCAAATGATCTTTATTCAAAACTAAATAAACCCATATGATCAGATTATCTTGACACCTTCACATGTGGAAGGTATAACACCTTAAAAATTCTTATTGTGTGCTTTCTACCACACTATAAAATTGATTATGGGAAAACACAGTCAATCTACATGGGAGCCCAACTTTACATATGTATATCTTTTAATGTGCCACATCACATGATGTGGAATTAAATGTAAATAAAATAGGTCTAAGAATGAAAAAATCCATATGATTACCTTCTCCTAAAATGTCCATGAGCATGAACACTAACCTCTTGAACATTATTACTTATCTCTTTCTGGCCACTTTGCAAATTTGGCTATGGGAAAACAATGAAATATTATTGAGATGCCAACTTTGCACCCTCATAAATTTGACCATGCTTTGATGCATGACTTGAGATTTTACACATAAATAATAATAAATATAGTGATCACAATCATATTACCATCTCCCCTTGATTCACTCACATGTGGCAATGGTGATGTCATCAAATTGCCTACTCATATTTTTTACCACTAGACCCAAAGTGTCTAGATGAAAACTATAGACTACTAAATGAATTCCACTTATGTACACAAGATTTCAAAGCATGAATCACATATTATAGGACTCCTTACACATCTTTAAACCTCCATACTCATCCCTAATCCTCTTAATCTATATCAATACTAAATATTAGCCAACCATACATAAAACATACAAGAACAAATACATTACACACTTTGTCATATAAGAACAAGCACATTACACACTTTATCATTATCACATAGACTATCATGGCTCTTCATTCACTCACTAGATAATCTCAATGACACAATTATGACATCATCATGAAAAATCTCCAAAAATCTCAACCTTTATCATTGATATCATCACCTATCAATATAGAAATATATGGCTCACTATCTATCTCTTCAAAGCACTCCTATAATAGGAACTTTCTCCCCAATAGAAACTTTCTCCCTTTCTGACACAATGACAAATTAATTACATACTAATCTTGAGGACCTAAAAAGACTACCAAAATAGAAAAGGACCATCTTGAAAACATGATACAAACTCCCCCTTACATTGAGCCCACTTCTACTTCTCTTATCAACCTCCTCTTACTCCATGTCAATACTCTCTTTAATAAAGACCTACAACCAATGAAGAAAGAACACACAAAATACCAAAATCTGATGTAAATTATGAATAAAAATTTTGATAGGGACTCCCCGTAATAAATATAATAAATCACACCTTCTTGTCATCTTCAAATCTCCACACACCATGAAGAACTACCATGCATACTTACTAGCCTCCTCTCTCAAGATAATATAAGGATCACCAATCCTACATATGCTCTATACAAAATAATAAATATGCACTAAACCAACTTGAGAATATACATGAAATACTCATATCTTGCTATTTTAGAGAAACTAAGCAAAAATCACTCTTCTTCAAACTAGGCCTGTATAGCCTCCTTATAGTCCTAACTAAAACTTGTAGAGACCATAATTTTTATTAGACACATATTCAAGACTTAAAACTTCATAGATATAAAACTCTCATATTCCCCTTCAAGCACACCAATTTTCATCACCAAGATCATTATATGCAACATACTTGCTTCACAGACTTACTAGTTAATTAGCCCTCTATATTGAAAAAAATGAATAATTATAGAACCACAAACCTTCAAATATCTATGAATATTTATTTTACCACCCATTTTTCCAATTCAACATATTAATAAGCCTCATACTTCAACTCATAAGGCATATCACTTTTCTAACAGAGCCTAGAACCCTATAAACTCAAAGAAAATAGGGTCAACAAACATCCTTTTGGTAAATGCATATCTCTAAAATGTCTTGCACACATAGAGACACCCATAACAAAATTTTGGACCAAAAATTTATCTTTCATACCTTTGGGAACCCATACATCTTATATCCCATTTTAGGCCTACTTGTCCTTAAACTAGAAATAGAGAAAACTAAGAGCACTAAAAAATATTCAATTAGCACATACATACCTTCAAACCTAAAAAAAACTTAGATAACACTAAAAATTAATAAAATACTTTTTTGAGCACCAAACACTTCTTTATAATATAATAAACTCATTAAGCCACCTGGAACAACCCAATCTGACTTTGTACTATAGCTCCTTTATAGAGCTCTAAAATAGGCTCATGAACTTGTTACTCCCCATTATAGAAATACGTTATCTAATTGGTATAATCATCTTGATCACCTTCATTTTGACCCTAAATACTTTTTCCAACTAAAAAAATACTACAACAACACTGGCTTCTCCACATGAAAGGAGTCTCTTAAGAAGCATATATAGAAACACCTTTTACACCTTAATGATCTAAAATAGAAATAGATCCTCATCATATTCCATATCCTCTTTACTCATTTAATATTTATATTTATTCTTCTTCTTCTTATTTTTCTTAGGAGAAACAACTTTCTCAAGCACTATAACATTCTCCTTTTTTCTAGAATTAGATTGATAATACATGGAGACAACACAGATTCATTACATACCTTTTCATCTTAAGACTCTTCTTTACATCTTGGAACCTCATCATTAGGCACATATAATTGATTTTATATATGATACATGATCAAAAATATAAATATGTTCACTTGGGTCCATACATACCTCAGGATTGGCCTCAGTCAACACCTTAGTCTTTTCCTTGAACTTAGTCTCTCCATTCTCAAAATGAGCAATTAATGAGACCTCTTGGGAATATACAAATTTAAAATCATTCCTAACCATAGTAAATATATTAACTATACCTAAAACCTAATCGAGGCTCACTTTTTTCACCTTTGGCTTCCATGTGTTAACTTGCCTTCTTTCTTTAACTCTAAGAGCTTGATTAAATAGACTCTATCTTGTAAGCCTTTTATTGCAAAATCTAGCAATGTGACCTCTCTATTCACAATTATAGCACACCATATTATTTATAGGAAATGTATCTTATCTTACCTTATTTGGATAAAAAAATTATTGTGTCTTATGTCATGACAAATAAAATAACCTCCCCCTTTTGAATATGACTCACCTTGTCTAATCTTATGTGGATAATGGTTTGTAAAGTGTCCCACATGAAGATACTTAAATCACTTGATTATGTTCTTTTGATTGATGACCCCCATCATAGTCCCATATAAATTCATTTCTAATAGGTCTCTTGTAGTCTCTATCCCTGTGACCAAATTGATTACATGTATAATATTGACCATTGAATCTTGCATACCTCATGGAATTTGGCTATCTAATCTAATTTGTCTCTATTTTTCTAGCACCTTCATTCCTTATCTGATGGTTTGTCTTCAAAGTATGATTGTCTGAGTTCACATTAGTCTACATCATGTCTTGAGTTACAGTCTTTTTTTATTCTTCATATCTAAGACTAGTTCTATCACTAGCATCATTTTGACCACTCAGAATATTGTCTATATCACATGTGCTCTTTTGAAATTTCAAAAATGTCTTCACCTTACTATCTATCTTTTCCATCTTAGATTACAAAGATTCATTTTTAGAAAAATATCCTAAACATTCATCTTCTTTAGATTTTATGCTTGTAGACAAGACTTCCAATTGAGAACAGAGATGTTTGACCATATCTCCATGCTCCTTGGAATATTCATCCATTCTTTCCTCCAGCACACTAAATTGCTCCTCAAATTCCTTGAGTTTAGATTTCATGTTCTTATAGATATTTTTCTCAATCTTTAGTTCTTCATAATAATTAGTCAATGTAGTCTCATAGTCTACCTCATCTTCATCATCATAGAAATCACTCCAAGTAGACCCCTTTAGATATGAATAACTTCCCTCCTCAGACATGAATAGATATCTATCTTTAGCAAAACCATTATCTTCATGATCATATTCTAAGCCAATATCTTCACTCTCATTTGATGAGCTACAAACTTCTTTGGTTTAAAGACTCTTTTTGCTATTATACTTTTTGAGCCCTTTTTTTCTATATGTCTACTTATCTTCATATTTTCCTTCATCATGATCTTCATAATATTTCTTCTCATTATTATGAGGTTACTTCTAAGAAAAATGTCATATCTCTCCATAGTTAAAACATTTAATGGGTAGTTTATCCTTATACTTTCCTGAGCCAATGTCAAATTTCTTAGTAATCAAAGTAATTAGTTCATCATCATCAATGTTAGATATGCCATCCTCTTTGGATTTATTACCTTGGAACTTATTTTTAGGATTCATATCTATCTTGAATGTATCTTATTTCTTTGGTGGTATTTCATCATTCTTTCTCATCTCATAGGTAGTTTGGGTTCCATGTAATTGATCCATATTCAATAGAGTAAGGTCATGACTCTTTTATATAATAGATATTTTTGGATCAAAATTGGGGGATAGATACCTTAATACCTTTTGAATAATATTAGTCTCTTCAAGTTTTTCTCTAAGACCTTTGATGATATTCATAATCTCATCAACTCACTACAAAAAGGATGCGACATTATCTTCTTCATTAATCTTGAGACTTTCAAATTTCCTTCTATGAGTCTGGAACTTAACAAGATTAACCTTTGAATCTCTTTCAAAAATAGTCTTAAATTTATCACATATTTCTTCGGTAGATGTGCAATGAATTAATTCGGTGAACTCATTTTTTATAAGACTAAAAGTGATGGAATTCATTCACTTAGAGTTGTTCACAAATAGCTTCTTATCTGCAATACTATATAGAGGAATAGAAGGAACAATATAACCATATAGAATAGATTTACATACATCAAACCCTTGGGACATAATGTAGGTCTTCATCCTACCACTCCAAAAATCATAATTAGATCCATTGAAGATTGGTGATTGCTTAGTAGAGAAATCACCTTGCACATTTTTACTAGCCATTTGAACCTTAGATCACCTTCAAGATGACAATATTTTACCAAAGGACCTCACTTTGATACTAAATTATTAGATGTATAATCATTGAGAGGGGGGTGAATGAATGATCCCAATAATCCTAACTTTAATTCTGATCTTTATAAACTCTTAACTAGTTATCACAATCATTCATGAAACATACATATCATTCATAATAATAAGCAAGATAGAAAATATAAGATCAATAAAAAAACATAAGATGTACATGAGAAAACCTCTTAGGGAATGAAACCCACTAGAAAAATATTTGGATTACTATCTTATAAAAAAAGATCCAATTTAGACCAACTACAACTAATCAAGGAACTACAATCCCTATTTAGTGACACCAATCCCAAAAGGTGATGCCATAGTTATCTAGCTAAGATGCAATAAAAGCTAGACCTTTTAGTAATTATTACCTTGAAAGGGTGATACTACCACCTTAAATGTTGAGCTACCAAAATAAACTTATGAAATGCTTTTACCTCTAAAATGATGCCAAAAACACCTGATGATGCACCTCAACTTATCACACTTCACCTTCATTCACACTCAAACAACAAGCCCTTTATTCTCTCCAATAGTCCTTAACCAAATATTCTCTTCAACTCATCCTCATGAAACTCTACCATTCCTTCACTCCCCAACACACACACACAGACACTAGACTCTCTTAATTCACTCCTTAGTCTCACTCTCACAACTCTAGAACCCAACAACTTTGGTTCTATTATTTATAGAGTAATCTTGATAATCACTGCCTTGGTTAGTGATCAAACATGTATTAACCCTTAATACATATAACATATAAAGATAAATCTCAATAAAAATTGCATAGGTCAACCATAGCATCTATGGGTTATCCTTAAGCAATTACACCCTTTAAATAAGGGACTTGTAACTCTTATATGTCTCATGAAGACCTATTCACCCATTAGTACTTCCTTAAGTAAAAAATGACCATAAGACCACTTATAAAAACATAAGTCCACTCTTTATATCCAGTAAGACATCCAAAAATAATCATAGATCACTTAGCTTGCCCATGCGTAGCTCAAAACACAAACCTTATGCACATAGTCACCATGGATGAACACACTGTCATTTTCTTAAGCATTGTTCATACTCAAGATAGATTGATCACACTTCCAAAATATACATAGATAATCCTCATGGAGCGTAAAATATTCCCCAGTTATAGTTCATCATGATACATTGAAACAACACCAACACAAGCTTGAATATTATTCTTGGATCACTTGTGGAACATAGGCAAACATACAATCAGCTTTGGAATACCATAACTATGTCTATATTCAATTTCATATCTTCAAATATATATTTCCATATGCAAATTAAAGTCCTATACAAGCTTGATTTTTAATAAATGAGAAAATTCATCTTCTATCAAAGTATATGATCAAAAAATAGAAATCTAGTTTTTCATGTGTTAAATTCAAATATTTGAATAACAATAGTCATAGTTAACCTTCAAAGATAATGCTAAAATCTCATGGACTCTCAGCTCAAGATAAATCTTATTTCATCGATATTGTCTAATATTTAATGCATATACCACCAGATCTAAATGTTAAAGTTTTTTTAATTTGACCTCATCTTGTGCCATCTCAAAATGTTGACTTAATTCACTCAATTGAGCTATGGGGATCAACAAGGTCAATATCAATCAACACTCATCTTTGATCAATATGTATAAATGCCCACTCACCATTGGATCATTATCCTATACCTTTTCTCAAATATTAAATGTTGTGCACCTATCCATATCTCACTTAAAATACATCATGGATCATTGATATTTATCATCACCCATGCACCATTGGATCTTTATTAGGTCTTAAAATTTAACTCTGCTAAACAACTATCACATTGAGCCATTTGACTCTACATGCTCTATTTCATCTGGAAGTACGAACTCTCATGAACCATTAGATCTCCACTAGGTATATATCTTTAACATTAATAAAATTGACTATGGGGATCAACTACAATATGTATGAGTAGCCATTTTTTCACCTTAATAACTTCTTTTGTACTTACCCATAAGATCTTAAATTTAGACCAAATGATATCCTTACATAGGATAATCCAACCATGTGACCCAATACACATATAAATATCATGTATGCAATATGTAATTCCATTAACATGGAATCTCATCAACTTCTATCATAGATCTAACAATGTCATAATCTACCAGAGAGGCCAACTTTGATCATCCATATCTTCTGCCATACTTTAATGCATGAGCTCAAATTTATCACAAATGATCTCTATTCAAAATTTAAAAACCCATATGATAAATTTATCTTGAAACCTTGACATGTGAAAGATATAACACCTTCAAAATTCTCACTTGGCTCTTTCTAACACACTGAAAATTTATCTATGGGAAAACATAGTCAATCTACCTGGGAGCCTAATTTTGCATACACATATCTTTTGATGAACTACATCAAATTATTTGTAATTAATAAAAAATAAAATAGGGATAATAATGAAAAAACCATATGATTACCTTCTCCTAAAATGTCCACACATGCAAATGTTGACCTCATCAATATGCTTACTCAGCTCTTTTTAGCCACTTTGCAAATTTGGCTATGGGGAAACAATGAAATCTAATTGAGAAGCCAAATTTAAACCCTCATAACATTTAATACACTTTGATGCATGCATTTATATTTAGAACATAACAAATAAGAACTAAAATTATCATAACCATATGACCATCTCCTCTTTACTCACTCCTATGTGGCGATGGTGATGTCATCAAACTACCTAGTCATCGTATCTACCACTGGACCCAAAGTGTCTAGATGAAAACTATGGACTACCAAATGAATTTTACTTATGCACACAAGCTATCAAATAATTCATCACATATTATAAGACTCCTTGCACATTTTCAAACCTTTATACTCATCCTTGATCTTATCAAGTTATATCAATACTGAAGATTAGCCAACCATACATAAAGCATACAAGAAAAAATACATTACACACTTTGTCATAAAAGAACAAGAACATTTCACACTTTATCATTGTCACATATATTATAATAATTATTCATTTACTCACTAAGTAATCTCCATGACACCACTATGACATAGTCTTTAACAATATTTGCTATTGAGTTTTGGGCCTTTCTGAACATCTTTATCCATGTTTCTATTAAATGGTATAAAAGGGAAATTTTCCTCATATGACCATATTTTTTATATAAAAAAAATGGATCAAGGCCTCCCAATCATTTAATTTACATATACAAGAGTCCCCATTAGATTCAAAAATCAGGGATTTAATAAAATATTCAAGTGGTTCTAATTAAATTAAAACCCACTCATTCATGTGGGCTAGAGACCTTTTGGTACCTTCAACCCTAAGAACCTCTCCAAAGGGTCTAAGGGATTGAGGGAGAAAATTACAAAACTAGAGAGGGATTTTTTCAAAGTCCACCCATCTAGGGGCTATTTTGAAAAAAAAATTAAAATTAAAAATTAGGGATCTATAGAACTGCTTTAAATAAAGGTTGGCCCACATTCCATAGGGATTTATTAATAAATATTATCTACATGTTGGATTTTTTAAAGATAACAAGTCCAACCAAAAATAGGTCATTCAAGTTCTCCTTAGAAATTATCTCTACACGTAAGGATAGGTTCTAAAAATGATGAATATAATCCTTAACTGAGCTAGTTTATCATAATTTTTCCAATTGGTTGAAGTAATTCTCTATCACACTATTGCCATTGCGTAATTGAAACTCCAAGGAGAAGGAGAAGGAGAAGGAGTAGGAGAAGGAGACGGAGAAGGAGGTGGAGAAGGAGAAGGAGAAGGGGAAGGACAAGGAGAAGAAGAAGAAGAAGAAGAAGAAGAAGAAGAAGAAGAAGAAGAAGAAGAAGAAGAAGAAGCAGAAGAAGAAGAAGAAGAAGAAGAAGAATAAGAACAAGAACAAGAACCTTTTTGGAACTTTATACATAGACTAACATAGATAGCCATTTCTTACCCCATATTGAATTTAACTAGTCGTCAAAAAAAATTCTTAATGGAAAAACATTTATATTCAAATAGATTAATAAAACCCTAATATTTTTCAACCATGATTCTTACCTAATAAAATATTATTCCAAGGATAAATTTCAAAGAAGTAAAAGGGTTTTACCAAAGCTATGGCACTTCTCATATTATCCTTCACTACATTCTCTTGTTTCATCATTAGACATGTTGCATGAGCTATCAATGAATTCTGCACCTTGTGAATATTTATTAAATTCTTCCTACTATATAACTTCATTGAATAACTTCCTATTTTCAACAATTTTTTCACCAACCCTCACAATAATAAATTTAGGCCCACTTGATTCAGGGCATTCTTTAAATGAAACTACTTGGCCTCCATTTTCATTTATATTATCATCAATAAGACATTCCATATGGTTTGGTTCATTTTGGTTACCTTAATACATATTCCTCTATCATTAATTGTAATTAATCTCAATTTTGATATGTATCCTCTAATTAGAGGGTAATGGGAGAGGCATGAAAAATAAGGACCTAATAAACACTAAAATGCTAAGGAATACAATCATAAAAATAAAATTATCCAAAAAAACATAAATAAAATAGTAACAATAACCATGGACTCTAAATATCCACCACCAAATCAATCATTCATGCACTAAAGAAGCAACTGGGACCAATAAGGACATAATTAAGCATGAAGCACCATCAATGGAGAGTGAAACTTTATGTCCCCATTTCATAGCTCCACCTCACTCTCTCTCCTCATTTGAAAATATATTATTCCTAAGACCTAAATTTTTATTTTGACATTAATTTCAAAAAAATAGGATGTTTTGTGTGGTTTTAATCATTTATTTTTTTTGGCATAACATTTTGATATTAGAGCATGGTTTTAACACTAGGAGATATGGGTAGCTTATTAATTATTGTTTCTTACTTATATTTTGATCTAACACTTTTCCTTTCCTTATGTATAATGGTAGGAGGAAGGAGGCTACTTTACGATGGTTATGACATAATTTATTCTATATACCTACCTTACATTCCACAACCATGTCTAGTTCCATAAAGGTATGTATACCTTGAACCCTAGATACTTCAATCCATGTAATAGATATTTGTTGTTATTTAGGTTAGTTTACTAGGGGTATAATATATATTAGAGAGGAATTATCCACAACCTTTATGGGGTGGATAAAAGTCATTTGAGATTTAAAAATAGATTATCCAAGGCCTAACATGATAGAGAGAATAAGGTGATAGTGACATGATCATATCCCATAGCCCCTCATACCATCAAATAGATGGGGATAGAGTAGTGTCACAAATTAAGGTGGAACACTATGACAAGCAAGAGTATGACCACCCTCCTAGGATTGTAATAAGATATATAGTCAATCAATTTATCCAAATTTACCCACTAATCCTTGATGGCATCTATGAGGGTTTTTTATCTAAGCCATGGCTGGCTAGTTTGTGTGGATGTTTCACCCTATACAAATGTATTCTAATGGAAGATATCACATGGATACTAATTTTATTATAGGTTAAGGTAATATTTATAAGGAGGGTGAGGAGAAAAAATTACATGGATTGAAGTATACCCTTACATGGGAACTAATTAAGGATCATTTTAGATCCCAATACATTTCACCTTGCTACCTATAGAAGAAGTTTGATGAGTTCCATGAGCTTTAGATGGTAGTAGTATGGTGACAAAATATGAGTGCCATTTTTTGGACCAATTATAGTATGCAAATTTTATATAGATTATCACATTTAGGTGAATATATTCATCAAAGGTCTAAACATATACCTAGTTCGCATAATGCATATACTCTCTCCACTAACCTTAGTAGTAATAATGGAGAAAGATTATCTTTTAAAGGAATACTAGGAGGTTTGAAAAAGATTGTATGAAAAGATAAAATCCATACATGAATCTAGATCATATGGTGCATAACCCATACCTATTAGGTTTGATACATACCTACTTACATCTAGGAAACTCTCGGTATGATCCAAAACTTAGAATTTTTGGTTGAAAAATATCTCAATAACATAGATATAACACAATCACAATGAATTCTCTGAGAAGAGATGTAGTATTACTCAAGATTGTAATACAAATATATGCTTATCTCTAGGAAGAGATGTTTGTCTTCACATTTTAGGTTAAATCTTCATTTATACACATTTTGAAAGTATGGGGAGGATGTGGAAGGTCAAAAATATTGAGGGAGATCAAGTGGTTTGACTTCCAATATTTAAAACAATACAAAATTTGAGGAATTACTATTTTTAAATACTTACTATTTTTAGACTGCACTATTAAAATTAAACTTTGAGGCACTTCCATTGGGTTTTTTTGGGTCAAACTTTATTGGGAAGAAGTCCATGCCATTTCATGACATTCTCCTCATTATTATCTTTCCAAAAGTTCAAATGGATAGTCAATTGGAGCTACGGTACAAAAGTTATGGCTCCTAGAAGTTTCGTCATCAATTGGGGTGGAACTGTCACCCGAATTGTCGCCTAAACTGTTGCCTGGATCATTCCTCCCTCCTTGAAAAGCAATGGTCCCCATTGAATCAATGTTCCCAATCAAATTTGGTAGTTGTTTCTTGATTTTATTCTCTATGAGCCACTCACCTTGATGGCTAAGCTAGCCCCTTTTGACCACTTGATAAAGCGGAATAGAGCATCCTCTTATTATCTTCATCCAGGTATCCACAAGCTGATCCTCTTCCACTAGAGCAAACCTCTATGGATTAAGCTCATCAATGTCAAGTTGTTCTACTATAACTAAAGTGTCTAAGAGAGGTGGATGATATGGTTTGAGGAGTTCCACATTGAATATTGGATGCAGACCAAGGTAGGCTGGTAGGTTCAACTCAAAAGCATTTTCTCCAACTCTTTTGGTGATGCTGTAGGGATCATATCATAGAGGCTAAATATTTTTGTGTGGGCCTACAAGTCATTACTTCTAAATCCACAACAAAACCTTATCACCCATAGCAAAATGGTGTGTAATCTTGTGTTTGTCATGGCATTGCTTATACTTTTGCTTCATCTTCTCCAGGATGTCATGAACTTGTTGCTAGAGGTGATGCATTTGTTTAATAAACTTTGTAGCTTTTACTACATTAGAACATACTTGGAATGGACTATGCTTGGTCGAGCTGTGCAGTGCTCGATTATATCCATGTTGTATGAAAAGAAGTACCTCATCCCATGTGCATGGATGTTTGGAGTGATACATCTAAATCATGTGAACAATCAAGTGGTTTACCACCTTTGTTTGACCATCAGTCTATGGATGAAAGGATATGGACTTCATCAGCTTAGTATCCATCATCTTCCATAGATTGGACCAGAAGATGCTCAAGAACCTACTATCTTGATCTGAGACAATGGACTTGGGAAGACCAAAATGGAGCCATACATGACTAAAATATAGTTGAGTAATTTCCTCAGTAGATATATTTTTCCTATAGGTAATCATGATAGCCAGTTTTGAAAAATGATCAACTACCAAAAAAATATAGTCCTTACCATGTTTTGAAGTGGGTAAACTTGAGAGAAAATCCATTGAGATGGATTCCCAAAGCTTGGTTGGTTCTGGCAATGGCATGTACAATCCTTGCTTCTTATTTTTTGGCTTGGCTATTGCACATGGGGTGCAATATTTGAGATATATTTCCACATCCTTTTGTATATGGGGCCAGTAGAAGTGTTTTTGAAGAATTGCTAATGTCTTCTCAATACCAAAGTGTCTAGCTGTCCTACTGAAGTGTGCTTCCGATTTCATCTTTTATTGCTCTACAACTGGAACATAGATGTGCCCCATATGATAGAGGACATTATCTTGCAAATAGAAATCAAAAGCATGTGTACCTTTTTAAAGTGCTTGATATGTATCAGCAAAGGTAGGATCTGCTTCATATAGGGCACCCCAAGTGGTAGTCTCATGTCCGCATAGGTCCAAAACTATTGTGAGTGCAGTAATTGGTGGGTGGCTCAGACAATCTATAGCTGTATTTGAGCTCCCCTTTTTGTGTTTGATTATCAGGTGGAATTTTTGAAGATATGTGGCCCACTTTTAATGCCTCTAATTTTAGAGCTTGCTTTGCATCTGGATGAATTCCAATGGTCTGTGGTTAGTGTGGATGACCATTTATTTCCCCAAGATGTAGTGTTTCCATTATTTGTAAGCTTGTACAATGGCATAGAGATCCTTATCATATGTTGGATATTTCTTGATTGTATCAGTGAAAGTTTCACTATGATATGCAACAGGATGGCCATGTTGCATGATGATAGCTCCCATGGCATATTTAGATGCATTTGTCATCAACTCAAAAAGTTGATGCAAATCTGGCAAGGCAAGAATAGGGGTTGAGCAGAGTTTATTCTTCAAATTCTCAAATGCCCTTTGTTGTATTTCACCCCACTAAAATGTAGATTTAGCTCCTCCTTTAGTCACTTGGGTTAGTGACCAAGCAACATGTGAAAATCCAAGAACAAACCTGCGGTAGAAATTTGCAAGACCCAAAAAGCTATGAAGCTCTGTGAGGGTCTTTGGTGTGGGCCATTCTCAAATAACCTGAATCTTTTTTAGATCAAAATGGACCCCTTACTCATTCACAATGTACCTGAGGTATTGAATTATTGTCATCACGAATGTGAATTTGTCAAGATTTGTATACAACTTCTGCTCCCAAAGAGTTTGAAGCACCTTACAAACATGTTACAAATTTTCTTCCCATGTTCTACTATAGTTGAGTATGTCATCTAAGTAGATAAACACAAATGAGTTGGTGAAGGGTCATAGGATGTCATCCATAATCCTCATGAAGGTTGCAGGTGTGTTAGTTAAGCCAAAAGGCATAACAAACCATTCAAAGAGCCCCTCCTTAGATTTGAATGCAGTCTTCCATACATTAGTGGGATTGATGGGAATTTGGTGATAACTAGATTTGAGATCAATTTTAGTGAAGAAATTCACACCATGGAGCTGGTCCAGTAGGTCGTCAATCCTGGGGAGAGGATAGTGATTCTTCATAGAGATTTTATTCAGGGCTCGATAGTCAATGCAAAGCCTCCATGTTCCATCTTTATTTGGTGCCAAGACAATTGGGCTACCACAAGGTGAAGATCTTGGCCTAATGTGACCCTTTTAGATCAATTCTTAAATCTATCTTTTTATCTCATCATTCTCCAAAATTGATCTATGATACACAAGATTGTTAGGCAAAGGTGATCCTGGGATCAAATCGATAGAATGTTTTACTTGGAAATGCAATGGAACTCCTATGGGTGACTTGAATAAGTCATCATATTCTCCTGTGATTCATCCTATCTTCTTTTATTGTTCTATTGATTGTGTATTCAAGACTACAACATCAGCCTTCTTGTATTTCTATGGCTTGACCACCATGAGAACAAATTGCTTTGTTTTCTCCACCAATCTCTTTCATTGCTTTGCACTAATCATGGAGATAGATGTGGGAGGTGGTACCTCTAGTACCCTATAGCGGCATGTTCTAAGAGTGAGGGTGATCCTTCAGGTTCATGATTCATAGATGCCATGTCACTCATGCATGAATGGATGACCAAGGAGTACATCACAAACATCTAGATTGACCACATCACACAAGACTTCATCTTGGAATGGTATTGTGACTCAAAAAGCAATGACTTGATGGCTCGACATTCTTCTTTAGAGTGAGTTCTAGTTTTATGGTAATCACACCATTTTCTAGCCTTCCCTTTCTGGGATTTCTTATCCTGAAACTCCTTTTGCTTCTAATTTAGGCCTTGTGTTTGAACTTCCTTGTCACTTTTCCATTTTGAGGGTTGACTCTTCGTATTCTTTCTTCCATGCTTCTATTCAATATTCACTATAAATTTGTATGCCTCACCAAGGGTTTCAAAATTGAAGAGTTCCATTTCCCCCTATATGTACCATTATAGTCCACCATGATATTTGAGAGTCTTATGTTTCTCACTATCCTGAATGCCCAATCTTGCAGACAATTGTCTGTGTAATCTTAAACATATTGGTCCTTACATTGGTGAAGTTGTTGCCACTATATGTAGAGATCATCATATGCTATGATGGGATAGTATTCTTCTTTCACTACTTCCAAAAAATCATCCCAGGTAGGTTCCACCTCAAGGCCAATGTCATCTATACTGAACCTCTTTTTGTATACTTCCCACCAGTTTTTCACAGGCAATGTTGATTTCAAAAGAGCAAAAGTAATCTTTTCTCCATCGGTGAATTTATTTACAGAGAAGTAGAAAGAAAGTTGATCCAACCAATTTTCTACTACATTAGCATTGATTTTGCCTTCAAATGTATAAATATCAAAATTTACTTGGACCTTGAAGGGTGTTGGGGCACTAAAAGGACATTCCCTAGATGAGGAACCAAGAAGTGAAGCCGCAGAGCTAGGATTTCCCATCAGAAGTGTTTGAAGAATTTGGGCAAATTGTTGTAGAATCTGTGCTTGTTGCCATTGGAGGGCCTCATTCACAATTTACTTAAAAGGATCAGATGTCTCAGTGTCATCTACCATTTTAAGTCATTTGGATTGAATAGGTGGAAAATTTGGAAGCTCTGTTGTTTACCACCCAAGCTTCTTGTAGCTTGACCTCATCCTCAGGATCATACACTCTCAAAACAAACCGCTCTGATACCACTAATCCAAAACTTAGAAGTTATGGTTGATAAATATCTCAATAACATAGAAATAACATAGTAATAATGAATTCTCTAAGAAGAGATGTAGTATTACTCAAGATCACAATACAAATATATGCTTATCTCTGGGAAGAGATGTCTGTCTTCACATTTTGGGTTACCTCTTCATTTATACACATTTTTAAAGCATGGGGAGGATGTGGAAGGTCACAAATATTGAGGGAGATCAAGTGGTTTGACTTCCAAGATTTAAAACAATACAAAATTTAAGGAATTACTATTTATAAAAACTTACTATTTTTAGACTGCACTATTAAAATTTAAATTTGAGGCACTTCCATTGGGTTTTTAGGGGTCAAAATTCATACACCAAATATCCAAGCCTTTTCACAATGTTCTCCTCATTATTATCTTTCCAACAGTTTAAACGATGAGTCAATTGGAGGTACAGTGCAAAAGTTATGGTTCCTAGAAGTTCCGTCATCAATTGGGGTGGAACTGTCACCCGAATTGTCACCTAAATTGTTACCTGGATCACAGTATCACTAGTAGTAATTGGAGATTAACCGCTATGGATGCTTTAATTTTAAGAATATGGGAAACTAGAACCATTAGGGATTTAAAAATATTTGATAGATAAATACACAAAAAGAGCTTGGTTATAATAGACTTAGTAATATATATATAGCGAGGACCATTAGGTTATAAAATTAAAGTTAGATATAGGACCATTGGAGCTCATTCTAGGTGAGATAATAAAAGAGGATTTTTTTTACATGTGGATCACCAAAACATTATTCAAATAACTATTCTCATATTTTATCATTTACTACAAGGTAGAGGACTCCAACGTCTAAATAAATATTATGTGGTTTTATTTGGGGACATGGTATGTATGTAGTGGTCGATAACCACTAAGCCATGCATTAGGTAATAGTCATTTAAACCATAGGCATGATTCACAAAGTATGAATTATAGTGATATATGATTTTAGAACATCATACTAATTTATATCCCCTTTATTCATGGACCATTTTAGCTTGGTGGATCTTATAAATCATGAGAGTTATGGTATTTATTTATCCACTCGAGCCAAAATGATTTGTATCTCACTAGTGAGACTTTGCATTCTTTATTTGGGTGACTTTTCCATGACTATTGATGTATGATTATACCTTTGGGGATGTATATATATTTTTTTGGGTGTGTATTGGATCACTACTCATATATCCTAGGTATTTTCTCATAAAAAGGTCATTGAGTGTGTTGGTGACCTTGGGACAAATATTTTTATCACCAAGGTCAAGAGACCCATCTCCCTCTATATGGTTTCTCTTATGTAACTAAAATGGAGCATGTAAAAGGGATGTTATCTTTTTACTATAATAATAAATCATAGGTTAAAGGAGGAGAAAGATAAGGACTATATAGATGATCACCCCATCCTTTTGGAGTTTTTTTTATGTTTTTATGAGTGAGTTCACATGCATTTAACCACCTAGAAAGATTGATTTCAGGATAGACCTTATACCTAAGGCTGAGTCGATATTTAGGAAACCATATTAGATGAACACACCTAATATTTATGACATAAATATAAAGGTATATTAAATTATTTATAATTTATTTTTTCATCTTAGTTTTTCCCTATGGGGATCACCTTTTATCTTAGTGAAGAATAAGGACGAATCCCTTTCATTATGTGATGATTATCTTCAGTAGAAAAAAATAATGATCATAAAATATTACCAATTACCCATGATTGATGACTTGTTTAATTAGATTTAGGGATATAGAGTGTTATTTAAGATATATCCAAAGTCTAGGTATCATCAACTATGGATTATAATAATAGATATATACCAAACTATGTTTCAAACATGATAAGGGCATTATGAGTTTAAATTTATACCTTTTAGTTTAAAAGTGTCTGTGAGCCTCATAAACAAAGTATTTTTTACTACCTAGATTATTTCATGTTGATTTTCCTTAATGAAATATTTATTTATTCTCAAAATGAGGAGGAACATGAGGATCAGTTGTGGTAGGTTCCATAAGTTTTGAGAGAGAACTAATTGTATGAAAACTTGGAAAAGTATGTTTTTACACAACCATAGTTGAGTATCTTTTGAACATTATCTATAGGATGGGAATATCATTATATCCATCTAAAATTCATGTCGTTATGGATTTTCCATCACCAAATATCATCACAAATATTCATAGTTTCATGGGTTTCTTAGGCTACTATTATCACTTCATTGATAATGTTTCTTACATTTTAGACCCCATCACTTCACTTTAGATAAAATGACATAATTTTTTTATAAATAAAGGATTATGAGTATGAATTAGAGTTTTTAAATTATTTTCTAATTATTACACCATATTATCAATACTAGATAATTTTGAGGAGTTTTTCATTGCTATAGATGCTTCTCATGCAGGGTTAGGATCTATCCTCATGAAAGGAGGTAGAGTAATTACCTATGAGTCTATAAAACTAAATGAATATGAGATGATATATAAAAATAATTATATTTAGTTAATATATATAGCTAATTCTTATTTTATATGACAAAAATTTCTTATATATCTTCACTTTGTATTGAGGACAACTCACTTGAACCTGTAACACATTTTCATCCAACCTAGTATTAATGAAAATTCACAACATTATATGGAACTATTATGTGAATATGAAAATGAGATCATGTATATTAAGGGATAGGATACATTTTTTTTTCAATTAGGATATTCCACATGTTAATATCAATGAGGTTGTACAATGATTTTAAAAAAGTGCATTATTGAGAAACTTCTTAAGGATAGTTTCTACCAAGAGTTGAGACAGATGTTAGACATAGAGATGACACTAAATGGAAATTTTTAGATGTCTAATCTTTAGAAAAACATTAACACCACAATTATTTTAATTAAGCTCCCACATCAAGTATCCTATATGATTTTAGATAGTGTCATCGAAGCCCTTATCAAGCATACCCTGATTGAAGATGATGCATGCATACTTGTGAAATTTGTATCATTAGGATGATTTATTATGTTAAATTACAAAATTTATAGCTTTATTCCATTATTTCCAAAGGTTAAAGGATAAACATCAACATTTTAAATGGTTTTTATACCACCATGAGATTTTATAATGGAAATGGGGGACCATCTCCATGGAATTCATAGTTGGATTACCTACCTCATCAAGATGTGATCATGACATGAACATGGTGACTATGGATAGGTGAAGGAATATAAATTTTATCTAAGAAATAACACTTATGGTAAAACATTAGTGGAAGTTTTTTCTTTCATGACAATTTGATTTCATGGGATTTATTGCAAGATTATATCTGATTGAGATCTTGTGTACACATCCCACTTTTGGATTGATTTATAGAAGTCATTAGGTGATCATATCAATGTGATTACTTATTATCATACTGAGATATATGGTCGAATTAAGTGACTGAACCAATTTTTATAGGATGTGATTCACATGTAATTCAATGACTAGTAGTCCCATTGGGAGGATTACTTATACTTGGTAGATTTTACATATAACAACAACTACCACAAATCAATAAAAATGGCACCCTACAAGGTGTAATATGGTAGATATTTTAAGTCCCCTTTGAGTTTTAATGAAATTTATAATTTATTTTCGATTGGTATTTCCATGTTTTTAAACATGGAGTGATTAATTGTTTAGATTACACAATTCCTTAAGAAGGCACAAGAGTGACATAAGAAGTGTATTGATGTGAATATAATTGATCACAACTTTGAAGTGGGTGATAAGGTGATTTTCAGAGTGATACCCAAAAATATCCCTTGACATTATGATTTTTTTAAATTTATAACCTCATTTTTTATCAATCCTTATATATATTCTATAGCCTTGCCACCTAACCTTTCACATGTTCACAATGTTCCATATTTATATTTTATGTCACTATATACTTGACAATACATGTACGCAATGAGATAGTATTTTAAATACAACTATCTTATATAAATATCTAGACTTGGAAAATGTAAATCAAATAGATTCCGTTAATAATTATTGAACTTAGGATATGACCAATGCATCTATTGAACTTAGTAAGAGGAGCACCTACAACACAATTTAAAGATAAAGGGTTCCAAATCCTCTAGGAAATCAACATAATGTAATAACCCTAACTAGGTTTATGTTTGGAAAGTGATCAAATATTATAATTAAATAATGTAATCAAGGGGATCGGTTAGAAACATATTTAAAATAAGAAAGGATCCATGGTATGAAATAGGATCCTATCTATCCAAGGTGTATAAATGGTAATTTTTAATAATAATATGGCCACATTAAGTTTAAGTGTATATAATATTCAAAAAAGGATATATAAATTTATTAACATGTGAATATACAACTTATATCTATCAAAATGAAAGAGCTAGGGTTAAAGAATATTTACCTTGAATAAGACTTGTTGAGACTTAGTCTTTACCTTACATAATGGAGTTTTAAAATATATTTTGGTAGTTTTAAGGATATAAATTATTGAATCAATATCTAGGATAATATGACTCCTCATATTACATCCAATATTACATGAGACATGATTTTTATTCCAATACAATATCTAAGCAATAACTCCTCTGAATATAGACTTATGGTAGAAGTGAGAGAAATAGAAATTATAAATGAATGTTCCTCTATTTTGGATTAAAATAGTGGATTGTATTTATAATGATGAGTGACCCTTGTCCCTCATAAATATTTATTTGATAATATTATTCATGTCTAGTTAGTCCTAAATGGATAGACTAACCTCAAATTAGGTCATCCAGGTTGACCTAATTTCAAAGCATGTACCTAAATGTTAGGAATTACATCATTTAGATTAATGTATTTTATATGGGGTGGATAATGATTTAAAAATACATCAAATGGTCCAAAATAGTTATAAAATATAAGTATTGTCAAAGATAGAGGATAATATATGGAATGAAATAGATTAGGGGATAAATTTTTGGGAAGGTAGAATGGATATGGGAATGCTAAATAAATAACAATGTCTCTCAAGAAGCACCATGAGTCTTCCCAACCCTTTCTTGGTGAAACCTTTAAGGTGTGAATTCATAGATATTTAAAATGGACATGTTGTTTTAAGAGATAAAAATATTGTAAATGATAAGGGAAAGATTCCACCAAATGGATTTGTAACCTTGGTAACATGATCTCATCTAGCTAAACACATGTTTTGAAGTGACAAGGTGTTTTACATATCCATAGGCCTTCTATTATCAATTGTATTTTGACCCTTTGAGGATATGTCTTAGCTCTCCTCATCCAAGTGGCACAATTGAAACACCTTTAGGCTTGTGGGAATCCTATGAATGAGGTGAATCTCTAGATAGGGATAGCTCCTTTGATGTACCACTCTAGATCACTACTACACATAAACTTGGGGGGGAGGGTAAGGTAAAGACAAAACTAAAATAAAAATATACTAAAGGAGGTAATACACCAAAAAATTTGATGATTTCCAATTAGATGCATGTTACACATGAAACCAAGAGACTAACCAAACATACACTTCTCTAATCTACATCTTCTCATATCAATATTACATTATGAGGTTATGGATGGATTTTTAGGCTAGGAGGACTAGACAAGAGGAATTTAATGTCACTATTGAATAAAATAACTCACTCAACCTTAACACTTCCTAAAACACTTCACATACCCTACAAGAAGAAGCTTTCCAACTGTAAATAGGTGAGAGAATGAAACAACATACTAAGGAAACAAGAGTTATCACTAATTAAAATCAATCATCCAAGTAAAAAACATTATGAACATTCATGGAAGAGGTAAAAACTAGTATTATTATTGATAAAATGGTATGCAAATAAGTATGTCTTTTCCATACTCAGGTAGAGCATAAGTTAGAAAGGCCAAAATGGATAGTTCTTAAAGAACTTGAGAGTGAGAGGAGAAGAGACAAGTAAAAAAGTCATAGAGACACTTGTAATGATAATATAATGAGTTACTTTTGTATTTAAAGAGATTTTGGAATGTACCATGCAATGTCAAGAATTATAAGTGTCCATACAAGGTATAAAACTCAGGAAAAGTGGCATGAAATTCCTTATTTTGGCTTAGAACATTGCCTTCATCCTCCACATATATTTGAACATCTAAAAAATAAATAATGATATGTCTAATGATTTTAGGCATGCCTCTCCATGTATTGGTTGTAGTCTTGGTCATATGGTATCATCTAAAAATGAGCTATCACCATCTACAATCTAACAAACTCTTCTTTCATGCACCCTGCACACTTGGACCCAAAAAAGGCATCATTTTTCCATGAAAATACATGGGATGGAGTGAATTAAATTTTTCAAGACCCTCCATGGCCTTAGAGACATCAATCACACATTAAAATTAGCTCACTTGAAGTTTTCCACCCTTTTCACTAGCTTGGTCATTATGTTAGTTTTGAGTGGCTAAGATGAAGCAACTGGTTGAGGAACTTATAATTTGTTATAAGGAATAAAAATTAAATGGGAATTTATCTTAATTCCTAATCCATTTCAAGTTATTGGCATCTCTTAGAACCTCCTGCAACCTACATAATGAACAAAATTGTCAAGAAAAGCTTTTTTTGTACTCCATCCAGACAATTCCATATAATACATCCTGATGGGGAGTATCTTCAGAGAGTATTTTAAAAACTCAAACCATCATCCTAGGAAAACTATTCCATTATAGTAGTTTTCCATCTCCATTTCTTCAAACTAGTCACTAACAAGGGTTTAGGAGGGTTTTAAGCTAGTTTCCATTCTTAAGCTTTGTTCATGAAGGTTGGACATTGGAATTTCAAAAAAAAAAACAAAAATGTTATCTTCAAGGCCCACACTAAGTTTCCAAAACTTCTTAGATTCCCATGCATATCCTTCAAGGAGATATAAGAACTTCAACCTGGCCTATCGAGCTTATTTTCTCATTTCCTACATGCATGAGTTGTCTTTAAGTCAAAAGTGGAATTTTTATGATTTCCTTTTACAAGGTGAAATATTTAAAATGTCTAAAATGACATAAAAAACATTTTAAAATATTTTAAATTATCACTTATATCTATAAGTTAAATTGGTCTCACATTTGGTCTTTAGGCCTGAACATGCCTAATAGGCTTGACTGTAACCCTTGTAGGTTTGGAATAATCTTATTAGTTTCATCCTTCTATGATAGGTTTCTCATGTTTTAATGTGTGTGTTCCATATTTATAAACATATTTTCAAGGTCCAAACAACTTTTGGCCCACCCTTCCATCCCCTTTTGTCAAGACTGTAGGGTTTATGCATGAGGGAAGTGCCCTTTGTCTAAGACAAAATAGAGGGTACTTCCCCTATTTAATAAAAATAGCTAAATTTTGAATAGGTGTATTAAATTTTTAAGGAATTTATACACAAAAATACATTCCTTGATTAGGTAATTTAACCTCAAAAAGCTCTAAAACCCAAAAAAGACCATGCAAAAGGAGTATTGTGCATGAAAGATTTTCATAAGGACTATGTGATACCTATTTAAATATATTTACTATCTTGTATTTTCCATGTATAAATCCTCCTAATATCATTAATATCAATATTAATGTGTCCTTACTTATTTATCACTTCAACTTTTACATATGCTCCTCATACTTTGACTAGTCAAGACTGAGTGTGACCTATACTAGACTGTATTTCCTACTTGCTCCCTCAAGGATGACCCTTTTAGGTTACCTTGCATGAATTAGGATTTAAAGATAATGTCTAATATTCCATGTATCCCTCCAATTTTAAATTCATGTATTATCCTAGCCACCTCACACATTAGGCTCTCAAAACAAAGTGTATTTCCTAACTATGTCTTTTGTATCTTGGGAAGGCACTTATAGGTAACCATGCCTATTTCGGCTTAAGGTAAGTATCTATAAAATTAAATATATTCTTCTATGATCATAATTTCCTTGTTATAATTAATATTTCTCCAATTTCCTAGGATAGATCACATCAAACTCAAACCTTTGGCTTTCTACCCCTCACAGTCAACTACAACTAACTGTGTGGGGTCCTGTAGGTAATGTTGAGGCTTAAAATGTAGTATTTTAACATTTTTTAATAATTCATAGCCAATAAATTATTTTTTATATACCTTTCACCTAATGATATAACTCAAACATGAAGATAGACTGCATGCTTAAGTCCACTTCATGAATGGTACAAAAACTAAAATTTATTGTAGGTGAGTGTCTATAAGGGTAGGGACACCCAGATATTTGTATGATAAAAAAATACATGTAATAACCTCTAATTTTTGTCTTCATGTTCAAAATATTCACACCATGATTGAGTTCCACTATGCTCTAGGTCCTCAAGAATTAAACACCTTCTCAAACCTACACCTTAAGTTGGTTGTAGATGAATGTTCTTAGGTCATTTGTATAGACTATCACCTCCACTAATGGATGAAAACCATCTTCCATACCTACCTTGATGATTATATTGAAAAAAAATTGTATATATTAGTGTAAAAATAAATTAAAATTTAGTTATAATCATCCACTTTACTCATTAGGCCTAAAATTCTATTGGTTCAGCCTGTTATATACAACACTATGGAATTTTAGTGTTCAAAGAGCAACATGAGGTGTTTTGAAAACCAATCTACTCAACTCAAACACCTTTATTTTTTTAATTTGATAGACCTATATGGGATATTTATAATTAATGTATTTGGAGGTATTATAAACCAATAAAAATCTATATGATGATACCCCAAAAAGGGCCTAGACCTCTATTTTTCCAATTTTGGGGAAAGGTCCCTAAACCAGTCATTTACCCCTTGAACATGGTTTAAAAATTTCATTGACAAAATTGACCCTAAAATATTCATATCATGGTAAAAACCACATGTTATGACTTATAAACAAGGTTTCAACACCTGCTTCAATTCCTCAAAACACTTCTCAGCTCTCTACTAACACCTGTAGGTGGACATTTTCACATACAAGTAGTAAGCATGAGAATAGATAGTGGATATAATTTTTAGACCTTAAAATGAGATTTAAGATTTCTAAATTACCTCAAATATACTCCTTCATTTAAAATACCTTTCTCAGCTCAAAATCTCCTTTTCAACATGTTAGCTTTCATGAGATACATGCACATGTTCATTAATGGTTGCCTGACTGTGTGCATACTAAAACTTGCCTTCTCATTCTTTATATGGTGTCAATTTGGATTATCATATTTTTTAATTATATAATATATTGATAAATACATTTATGAAATAATTACTCATCCATGAATTCATTTCATATCTTTTTATAGTTCACCTAGTTAACTGCATATGACAGTCTTTAAGCAAACTAATTATATGGCACTTTATGATTGCATCTTATGGAATAATAATTTGGATAATGAAACTAAAATTAAATGATATTAAAATAACATTATAAAAATTATAATTAAATTATTAAAACATCTTGGATCCATTTTCAAAGCATGAAAATCTAGAACATGGTGAAAAACTACCTGTAACATAGGAAAGTGCTTCCTCTTGAAACTTAAGATTATTTTCATATCAAAACACCTTTAAATTATAAAAGAAACATGGATATAATTATAGTAGTAATTAAAAATCCTATATAATAAATATGACCAATTATATTGTATGGAAATGACCAAACCAAAGCAAAACCTGCAGGGTGCATAGATTAGCAAGCAAAAAAAATAGTCAAAAGCATGAGGATGGTTAATAAAGCACATGCCACCATTATTAAAAATATTGTTATGTAAATTAATATATATTAGTGTAATTTAATCTCCCAAATTAATTTGACTTAGAATTTATCCAATTGACCATACCAAGCATGAACCTGTTGATCACTTATCCATGCATAGAATGGTGAAAAAGGACTAGAATGGTTTTAGCCCAATTTTGACACTTATAGATTACTTCAAGAATGTAAATGGATATGATGAATCTTAATATAAATATTATGACCTTCTCCCATTTGTAAAAATCTCTCATGGGTTGTATAAGTGCCAAACTCTTCTCTTTTCCCAAGAAAACTACTCTTTCTTCTAAATTACCTATCAATTTTAATTATTAATAGTTTATTTAAGAATAATAGGACACGTCACATGAAATCACCATTATCAAATATTCACACTTCCCTAAGAGGTTTTATAAATCATTTAATGCACTATTTTGACCCAAAATGATATAAGGACTAAAATGACTAATGACCAAGCCTAATATAACATGAAATCACACTAAATGACATATAATAAACCTTAATACATATATATTATAACCATAAAACACCTTAAAATATTTTTTTTACCTATAAGGGTCCCAATTTGACCTGTAGGGTCAAATTTGGTCAACAAATTAGTGACTCATAGGGGTAGCATGCCTGTTATGCTAACTAGACCAATAGCCTTATCAGTCCATTGGGATTAGGGAGTCATTTAAAGTCTGATACAAACAAGGATACCTTTGACCATTGACAAAAAGTTTTGACCAAGATGAGATAACTAATTAACTCAACCACACAAAACAAAGGAAACACTCTAGTAAAGCAAACACACTAAAAAGACACACATATGCTCAAGGATATTAGGTTAAAATAGGAATCAAACAACTATATACAACTAAAAACTAAGCATACCTCCATTTCTAAGATCAAATGGAAATTTTCTTACATTTCCTTCCTCATGACATGAATCATGGTGACAAGAATGTTGCTCTTTGTATTAAACACTTGATAGATCATACCTATTTCATATCACTTCAATTTATATGATTTCAAATACACCATCTTCAAATAGGTCCCTAATGTAAAATTATTCCTCTTGGCCTTGTACACATACCTCATATTTATGTCCACTCTTTATCTCATGATCAACTTGTATCTTCTTTGTAGGCATGGTTTCAAGAGGAATGGTTTCTTCTTCCTTGGAAGATTGAGACCAATAAAATATTATTTTGACCTCCAAAGGCTAAGGTGAACTTTGCTTTGGATCTTTTATGACATTTTGAAAAAGGTTGTATTACTCATCATCACTTGTAATCATCTTTAAGGCATTTTTAGACCCCTTGAAATATTCAAACTCATTACAAATGTTTTAAAATTACTACCACAATTCCTCATCCTCTTTTTGATCAACATCATGAAAGGGAAAAACAAGAGAATCTTCTTCATCCTCTTCTTTAGAGTCTTATAGGACTTCATCCATGGTTTTTTATTTTTCATAAGGAAAACATTCTTCATTATCAACCAAACAAGAAGACTCAACACAATGAATCACATCTTATTAAACACTTAGGACCTCTTGAGGACTCTAAAATTATGTCTCAAATATCATAATCTGATCTTTCTTCTCAATGGAATCAAGATCTTCAATCTCCTCTTCCTTCTTAGTGATGGCATGACTAGGCATCTTGAAATCTAGTGACCTAGCCCAATGAGGCTACCAAGGAGCCATGTTCTAAATTATTCTCAACCAAGTGTTCTTATTTAGGTTCCCAAACCATAGGTACATTAAGGTAAAGGGTGATGGGATGAGGACAATATGAACTAGTTGGTGGAGGTGGAACATAGGACTCAAAATTAGGATGAGAATGAAAAGTAAAAGATTCTTTTAGGTGTTCTTGACTAAGGAGAGGCAGACCTTGGGCTAAAATGGATTGGTTTTCTTCCTTCCATTTGAAAATAAATTCATTAACATCTAATTTTTATTTAACACTTTCTTAATGGAGGCTATATGGGGTGTGTTTAGGCATAGGATCTTCTTTTGGGTCTACACCTTCCATCACACATTGACTTAGCAACTTCATATTTAATTTTAACTCTTAAATTAGATTGGCTTAGTTCTCTTGGAAAAGTTTTTCTTGAATTTCATAGGAATATTTATTAGGATAAGGAATAAAATAGGGATACCATGAAAGACAAGGAGTCTCTTGAGGAAGGATAGGAGGAGCTTGCATAAGATCAAGTTTTCTTCAACTTCACACTCTTTATCTAGGTTTTTCACCTCTTTCTTTCCCAATAAATCCACTATCTTATTCCATATTAGGATGTTAATTTTAGGAGTATCTTCTTCAAGTATTTATGCACTTTGAGGAGTGGATGAAGTGTTTAATAAACTTGAAGTTTTCTTCGGCTTGGATTCTCCACCTTGTCTCCAACATAGAATCTCATATCTAGAAGTAACTTCTTGAGGTGAAGATGTAATTGGAGAGAGAAATGATGACTTATATTCCACTTATTTTTTTGATGACATGGAATAATACATATTCATATTAGCTAACTCAATCATCCTATCAAGATTTGCTTCAAAAATGTGTTTCTCTTTTCAACTCTCTCTTCCAACCGATTGGGAAAAGGATGACTTTGATAAACTTGATTGGGTTCATGGGTGGGAACCATGAAATATTGATAACAATCTTTTATAAGTGAATATAAATTTTGATAGGTTTTGTGAGGTTTATTCTCATGAATCTTTATCCCATCTTCCAAGGATGAAACTAGGACACTCACATTTAGCATCTTACTTGTGTGCCTTTGCCAATTGGATCTCTCAATAGATGCCCACTCTCTTTTGAATAGCTTTAATTCATCTCTCACATTATTAATGAAATGAATAGGAACATCTATACCATATCCCCTTTGTGTGTCAAGATCTATCATGTACCTCTTATGTCCCAAGAGTGTTTGCTTGAAGGTGGAAATGGATTGACTTGAGAAGTGGCTAGGTTGACTAGGAAGAGTAAGACATTGAGAAGGTTGGATATAGGACTGATACACTTCATGCATGGGGTGATACACTTCATTTTGGAGTTATAAAGGACCATATTAGGGTTTATAAGGGTCATGAAAAGGTTAGTATTAATCACTCAAAGGCTGATAGGGAATGCCATAAACTTGAAATGTCTCACCAACTTGTGTAAAATAGTAATCAACACTAAGGTTAGCCATAAAAATTAATTAGGAAAGAACACAAGGAATGTTTGTCAAAAATATTTAAAATTAATACCTTGGATGCTTGACTAGATGATGTAACTTTAGAGTCACCATTGATGCTTGGATAAATGACTCTAAAGGCTAATGTGTTGAAAGGCAACACCAAAAATATTTTAACTTCTTGGACTAATAATCCCATCAGGCATGACAAAAATTATTATTACTTAGATTTTCACCCTTTGATGAGATGTCTCACCTCTCCTCATCCAAGCATCATAATTGAAACACTTCTAGGCTTGTGGGTAGACTATGAATGAATTGAATCTCTAGATAGGGCTAGCTCCATTGATAAGACACTTTGGATCACTACTATACCTAAACTTGGGGGTGAAGGAGAGATAAAAATTAAAGTAAACTATCTTAAAGGAGGTGATACACCAAATAAGTTGATGAATACCAACAAGATGCATGTTAAAAATGAAACCAAGAGACTAACCAAACAAACACTTCTCCAATCTGTATCTTCTCACATCAATATTACATTATGAGGTTATGGAGAGATGTTTAGTCTAGGAGAACTAGTAAAGAGGACTTTAATGGTACTAATGAATATGCTAACTCAATCAACCTTGACACTTCCTATAACACTTGACATGCCTTGCAAGAAGAAGCTTTCCAACTATAAATAGTTGAGAAAATGAAACATGTTAAGGAAACAAGAATTATTAGTAATAAAAATCAATAATCCAAGTAAAAAAACTATGAATAGTCATAAAAGAGGTAAAAATCAGTAGTATTATTGATCAAATGGTATGAAAATGAGTAGGGCTTTGCCATACTCAGGTGGAGCATATGTTATAAAGTCCAAAAGGGCTAATTTTTATAGAACTTGAGAGTGAGAGGAGAAAAGAGAAGTCCAAATGTTACAATGAAACTTGTCATGATTAGATAATGAGTTAATTTTACATGGTAAGAGAGTGTGTAATGGACCATGTAAGGTTAGTAAGTATAAGTGTCCATACAAGGCATGAACCTCATGAAAAGTAACATAAAACTCCTTTTTTGGGTTCAAAAAATTACCTTCATCATCCACATATATTTGAATTTTCAAAAATTAAATAGGTATAGGTATGGTAATTATAATGAGATTGAAGTATTTTATACATGCCTCTCCATGAATTGGTTATAGTTTGGGTCATCTGGCATCATCTAGAAATGAACTATCACCATCTATAGTCTAGAAAACTTTTCCTTCATGCACCCTACACACTTGGACTCAAAAAAGACATATGTTTTCCATTAAAATACATATTAGGGAGTGAATTAAATGTTTAAAGACCCTATATGTCTTTATAAGCATCAGTCACACATAAAAATTAGCTCACTTGAAGTTTTCCACCCTTCTCACTAGCTTGGTCACTATGACAATTTTGACTAATCGAGATGAAGTAGCTAGTTGAGTCACTTAGGAGTTGTTACAAGGAATTAAATTTACATGGTGATTTATATTGATTCTTAATATTCCAGTACATGTGATTGCAATCTCTTAGAACCTCATAAAATCTATATAATATGCAAAACTATAAGAAAACCTGTTTTATACTCCATTCATACAATTTCATACAACTCATATTGATGGTAATTATCTTGAGAGAGTATTATATAACCTTAAATCATCATACAATGAACAATGTTCCATGATATTAGCTTTCCAACTGCATTTCCTTAAACTGGTCACTAACAAGGGTTTAAGAGGGTTTTAAGCCAGTTTCCATTCTTAAGATTTTTTCATGAAGGTTGGACATTGAAATTTCAAAAAAAATTACAAAAATTTTATCTTCGAGGAATGTTTAAAATTCCTCAAACTTATTAGATTCACATTCACAATCTTCAATGAGTTCTAAGCACTTCAACTTGACATATTGAGCTTGTTTTCTCATTTTTTGCATGCCTGAGTTGTCTTTAAGTCAAAAGGGGAATTTTTATGTTTTCCCATAAAAGGTGAAATATTTAAAATTTATGAAATTAACTCAAAAACATGTTCCAATATGTTTTAATTATCACTTAGAGATATAAGTGAAATTGGTCTCACATTTAGTCTTTAGGCCTACACATATCTAATAGGCCTAACTATAACCTTTGTAGGTTTAGATTACTCTGATTAGTTTCATCCCTATGTGATTAGTTTATCATGTTTTAATAATTTTCTCTAGATTTATAAACCTATTTTCAAGGTCCAAAAAACTTCTATCCGACCCTTCTATCTCCTTTTGTCAAGATTGCAAGGTTTATGCATGAGGGAAGTACCCTCTATTTGAGACATAATAAAGGGTACTTCCCCTATTTAGTAAGACTAGTTGAATATTGAAGAGTTTTATTCAATTTTGAAGGAAGATATAAACAAAATACCATCCCTTGGTCAAGTCATTTTACCCTCAAAAGGCTCTAAAACCCAAAACAAACCATGTAAAAGGAGTAATGTATATGCAGGATTTTCACAAGGATTGTGTGAGACCTATTTGAAACTCTTTATTATATTGTGTTTTACATGTAAAAATCCTCTTTACATCATTAATATCAGTATTAATGTTTTCTTAGTTGTTTATCACTTCAAATTTTACATATACTCCTCATACTTTGATTGGTCAAGACTGAGTGTCACCTATATCTAAATGTATTTCCTCCTTGATCCCTCAAGGATGACCCCTATAGGTTAATTTAAAATAATTAGGATTTAAATAAAATGTATAATATTACTTGTATCCTTAAAATATATACTTCATGTATTCTCTTAGCCACCTCACACCTTAGGCTCTCAAAACAAAGTGTATTTCTTGACTGTGTCTTTTGTATCTTGGGAAGGCACATGTAGGTAATCATGCCTATTTGAGCTTGAGGGTAGTATATAAAAACTTGTCTAGATTCCCATATGATAATAATTTCATTTTTTTAATTCATTTTTCTCCACTTACCTAGGCTAGATTACATCAAACTTAAACCCTTGGCTTTCTACCTATCACAATCAGCTATAGTTGATTTTGTAGGGTCTTGTAGGTGATGTTAAGGCTTCAAATGTAGTATTCTAACATTTTTTAATGATTACTAGCCCATACATTATTTTTTATATACCTTTCACCTAATAATGTATCTCAAACATGAATATATACTTCATTCTTAAGTCCACTTCATGAATGGTGAAAAACTAAAATCTATTGTAGGTGAATGTTTATAATGGTAGGGACACCTATAGATGTTTGTATGATCAAAACTCCATATAATTACCCATATTTTTGGTCTTCATGTTAAAAAAAATTTACACCATGCTTTATGTCCACTATGCTCTAGGTACTTAAGAAAGAAACACCTTCTCAAACTTGCACTTTAAGTTGGTTGTAGATGAATGTGGTCAGGGCATTTGTATAGACTGTCACCTCCACTAATGGATGAAAACCATATTACATACATACCCTGATGATTATATTGAGAAATAATTTATATCTTAGTGTAAAAGTTAACTTAAAACTTATTTCCAATCATCCACTTTACTCATTAGGTCTAAAATTATATTGATTCATCTTGTTGTATACAACACTATGGAATTTTAGTGTTCAAAGAGCAGTGTGAGGCCATTTGAAAACCAATCTCCTCAACTCTAACACCTTTATTATTTTTCAAGTTGATATAAGTATATTGTATCTTTTCAATGAATGTATTTACATGTCTCATAAACCAATAAAACTTTGTATGATGATACCCAAGAAAGGGATTAGAGCTATATTTTACTAATTTTGGGAAAAGGTCCTTGAATTAGTCATTTACCCATTGAACATGGTTTCCAACTTTTATTGGAAAAAATGAACCTAAAACAGGCCTATCATGGTCAATGCCATATGATAAGACTTCCAAGGAAGGTTTCAACACCTGTTTCAATTCCTCAAAAACTTCTCAGCTCTCTACTAACACCTATAGGTGGCCATTTTCACATACAAGCAATAAGCATGAGAATAAATAGTGGATATAATTTGTAAACCTTAAATTAATATTTTATATTACTCAATGGATTAAAATATACTCTTTCATTTCGAAGACATTTCTTAGCTCAAAAAATCCTTTTCAACATGTTAACTTTCATGAGATAATTGTACATGTCCATTAATAACTATTTGATTGTGTTCATACTAAAACTTATCTTCTCATGATTTATATGTTGTCACTTTGGTTTCTCATATTTTTTCATGATATAATAGACTTATGGAAACCTTTAGGACATAATTACTCCTCCATGAATGCATTTCATAGCTTTGTATAGTTCACCTAGTTGATTGTATATGATAGTCTTCAAACAAAATGGTTGTATGGCACTTTATGACTACATATTATGGAATATTGATTTGAAGAATGAACCTAAAATTAAATTATATCAAAATAAAATTGTAAAAATTACAATTAACTTATTTGAAACGCTTCGAGCCATTGTCAATTCATGAAAATGCTTGAACATGGTGAAAAACTACCTATAACATAGCAAAGTGCTTCCTCTTGCAACTTAAGATGATTTGATTATTAAAATAAATTGAAATTATAAACCAAACATGGATAGAATTATAATATTAATTAAACATAATCTAGAATCAATATGACCAATTATATTGTACATAAATGACCAAACCAAAGCAAAACCTATAGGGTGCATAAATTAGTAAGCAAAAGAACATAGTCAACTTCATGAGGATGGTTAAAAAATAATAGGCCACCAATATTAAAAATATTGGAATGGAAATGAATATAAGTGTAAATTCACCTCCCAAATTCATTTGACCTAAAATTTCTCCAACTAACCATACCAAACATGAACCTGTTGATCACTTTTGCATGCCTAAAAGGGTGAAAAAGGAGTAGAATAATTTTAACCAAATTTTGACACTTATAAATTACTTCAAGAATGTAAATTGATATAAATAATCTGAATAAACATCCCATGAAATTTTACCATGTGTAAAACTCTCTCATGGGTCGTACAAGTGCCAAACTCTTCTCATGGATCCTTAGCATAATATACATGCTCCCAAATTGAAATGAGATTATCAAGTATATATCCACCTTCCACAAATCATGTTTGAGTCTCTAAAATAATTAGGAGCAACAAGGGGTAGAGTCTTTTTGCCAATATTTTTGTTAGAGTTTTACATGAAACATTGAGAAGAGTAATTGGTCTCCAATTTTTTATTAATAGGTCACCCTCCCTTGGAATGAGTTTAATAATTCATTGGTTGATATTTAATCTCAAATTTCCCATAGAACTTTCCTCCTTATATACTTCTATGAACTCAAAATCAATCTAGTCCTTATTTGCTTTATATAATTCTACTAGGAAGTCATCAATACTAGGTGACTTATCACCTTTAAGAGAATATATCACACATCTGACATCATCCAAAGAGATCTCACTATCTAAATAAATTTATTGAATGGAAAAACCTTCCTTTTAATATTATTTTGTCACATCAACCTTCTTGTTTCAATTTATTCATTTGATCATTGAGTTAAGAACAGGGTTGAGTAAAAATCAAATAAGTATTTTTAAATTGATTTATGATCCAATAGAACCTGTTCATCATCCTTAATTTCTAAAATTTTACATTTTAAGTTCTTAGTTCTTTGAAAATGAGATAATAATTTGGTACCCTTATCACTAAGCTTATTCTAATTAAGCTTGGAGTAGATCCATGTGCCTCTAACTCTATAAATTTGATGCTTCCTTAACTTATGTTTAACACAAGAGAGGGAGTATAAAAAGAAGGAGTTATCCAAGTCACATTTTAAGTCATCCTCTGCAAAAATAATTTGTTCTTGGGTAATTCTTAAATATCTCCTCTTCTTTTTATCTTTTATCTATCCATATGATATTGTTATTTTTTTGACAGGTCCAAAGAGTTATCCAAACATTCAATTTTAGAGTCTAAATCACAATCAAACTTCCTAACATTCCATACTACATGAATACCATCCATAAAATCCCTCTCTTTAAGATGATACACATTGAGTTTATACAATCCTTTCATGGTGGCATTATCTTACTTTTCATCAATTTTGAGTGTAAAGTTGAGATCAATAGGATGATGGTCTGATATATTAAAGGGAACTAACTTAACCACATTATCATATCATTCCAAATTAGTTTCAAAGGAACCATTTCTTAGGTAAAATATATCAAGTCTATAATATAGCTTTCTAGGGTTAGCCTGGTTATTACACCTAGTGAACTATATGCCTTTGTTTGCACTTTGACTTTATTCAAAGGGTCAACCAATCTATGTAAAATTTTGAATTTAGACCAAAAAAATAGTTCACTTCCTTTCTAATGATGAGGGTATCCACCCATTTTATTATCTCTTTCCTCTATAATATTATAATCTCCACCAAATGTCTAAGGAATACCCTTTAGATTGGATGCAAGCTAATTCTAGAGTTCCATTCTATCCCTATAATTATTAGGTGCATATATATTACAGATCCTAAAAGAAATTCTCTACTTGTTAAAAAATTACCCAGGATACTCGGTTGTAGGAAGAGACACCTTATTCCATAATATATTCACCAAAGGATGGATTGATTAGAATAGAGGCACCACCTTTACCTCTATAGTGGTTAGTTGAATAGTGAATATAGATAGGCAAAACAAAGCCTAAAATGGAGGAAATAATGGAACGAGTTACTTTATCCTGCTAGAAAAGGAGAAAAACTATCATGGATATAGAGTACCTAGACTACATAACTACAATTTTTATATTTGGGGATTCAAGTCCCCTTACATTCTAACTGATAATATGCATGACCAAATTTGGGTTACTTATCAATAATGGTAGACTTACCCCCTTATTTTGATACAATCTTGAGAAGCACTCAATAACTTTATTCTCCTTATTCCTCATCTTTTAATTATTTTTAACTCCTTTTGTACCCCCATTTTTAGATAATATTCCATCTTTAGTAGGGGTTAAAGGGATGAATTATCCATGGAGATAGTTTTAAGTCTTTTTTTAGACCTTTTAGAAGTCCAATTTTCACCAATGTTTGGACTACCATGAATATCAATCAAATAGTCAGTATGGGAAAACATAGTTAGGGCCCTCTTATTGTGGGATATATCCATTACAGGCTCAACCTACTCAAATACATTTTTAGGAGGGGTCTAAATCTTTTTATCTAGTTTCAAATCAATAGTTTTTCTTGAACAACCTAAGGATCATCTAAAATCTCAAAAGGTCTCCCACTAGAGAAAGGAACAATGCCAACCGTTTCCTCATCAAGATATTACTTGGAGATTATAATTTTAGAAGGCAACATTGTTTATTATAATGATTCAATCTAATTAATCTTCTCCTCATAAAAAGATAAAACATTAGATTCAAGGGGAGGATTTATAATAGGGGGAGATTCCCTAACACCATTCGCATGGTAAGCTACTTTACACTTAGACAACCTTGAACTACCTTTTATTTTAAAGTCCTTAGTAGGGGGTGTTATACCTTCCTCAAATTTAGAATTGAAAATATAATTAATAATGTTTTCTAGGTCCTCCAATCAAGGTAGGAGGCTATTTAATAGAGAGTCTTTTCTATTGAGTTTGTAGCCTTTATAAACATATTTATCCATGTTTCTATTAGATGGCATAAAAAGGAAATTTTTCCTCATATGACCATCTTTTTTACATAAAAACATGCATTGAGGCCTCCAAATATTTTAATCAGAATATAAAATATCCCCCATTAATTTTAAAAATGAGGTGTTTAGGAAAATATTACATTGGGTCTAAAGAAATTAAAACCCATGCATTCATGTGGGCTAGAGAATTGCTGGTATATTCAAACTTAAGAACCTCTGCCAAGGGTCTAAGGGCCTATGGGAGAAAATTTCACAACTAGAGAGGGATGTTTTCAATGGCCACCCATGTAGGGGATATTTTGAAAGCTAAATCTTGACATTTAAGATTAGGGTTTTAGAGAACTGCTTTAAATAGAGACTAGCCCACATTCCAAATGGATTTATTAATAACTCTTAACTACACATTGGATTTTTTAAACAGAACAAAAAAAAATCTTTTTGTAACTTTTGAGGTCAACATACCCCCATTTCTAAATAATGAGGACCCTTGTTTAATTTTATAAATTGTGTTATAAATTGACATTCAAATTGATCAAAATACACTATTGAATATCATGTTTTAATCTAGCTTTCAATGACATGTTAGATCATAAGATTTTTTAACTTTATCTAATGTTGATAACATTCATTTCACATGTTTCCATGTTGCATGATCAATCAATCTTCATTTGAATGAACCAATTTTCATGTTTAAAACTTAAATGATTAATTTGATGCTTTGGCTAACTTTTGGTCCCTAATCGATTAATTGAATCTATGTTTAATCAGGTTTAAAAACCTTAGTCTAAGCTATTTAGCCTAAGTTTCTATCAAATAGATTCATATTTTTCCATAGGTCAATATATTTCATTTTAGACCTAGTTTAATTTTATCCTAAGTTTTAATTGAATTTGTTAATTCATTAAAACTTTGGTCTGAAGTTTATCTTAGGTCTTTATATATCATGAACTATTACTTCATTGCTTTCACTATTCATAGGTACAAAAACATGTGGGATTGACAAGTGTTGAAATATTGAAAGGATGAATCTAAGATCAATGGTGAGTGAATGAGTCCCCAAAGTCAACAAGTTAAGATCCATATCAATGGAGCATGTTAGATATTAAAAAATCAAATATACAGTGAGCTCAGAGTGAACATGTTAATCAATATTGAGAGGGAAGGAAATAGTGACAAGTTTCATACTAAAAAATAATTAGATATAAATCAATGGCTCATATTCAACTGAATGTATAAATAATAGATCAACAATTTGCATTTGATCATGCATTCATCAGATAAATAGTGCACATTTAATCCCTCAAATTAAGATTAACAACACACATTTAATCCTAAAAATGAATATCAACATCAAGAATCAATTAAAGGAATCAAAAATCCTAAATTGTATAAAATTCTACCACATGGAAAAAAGGCATTAAAAATGAAGGCTGGCTATAAAGTACATAGAAAACATGTGATGTTGCCAAGTGGCATAATATCATGAAATCAGCTCAAAGATCAATGATCATAGAAAAGTCAATCTCAAAATACTCAAATATAGATTGATGGATTGGGTTTAATCAAGATTCAAGATTGCATGAAATGATTACATGTATCCAAATGACTAATAACCACATTTTAAAAATAAATGAGCTACGTGATAAGGTAATGCCACATAGGCATACACATCATATTAGAAGATCCAATAGACTTGAGCATGTGAATGTATAAATTCATGATCCAAATTCAATTTAAGTCACCAAAGTAGATATTTCAAACTTACTTTCCACCATTAAAACTCTGTATAAGCCTCAAAAAATCTATAAAATGCATGCAAAGCCTTAAACTATTCCTAGATTCACTATGTGAGCTAAGAAGAGTTAAATTATAAATTGCAAAGGGATAATTAAAATGGGATTATAAGAATGGTGACATACTAACATTATTTAAATCAAGTGGTTGAGCTATATCTATCATCAGATATAAAAGGTCAAATTTTCAAGGATACAAAGTTTGTAGCTACTTTATTAATCATGGGAGATAAGAATTGCATGATCCTATTCTAGACAATTGAAAACTATGGGGTCATAACCAAAGAATAAGAGAATATCCTCCTAACAAAGAGATTATATGATGATATTGTGGTAATCTAGATGATGGGACTATACTATGTTGTTGCTAAACTAGAGGTACTTTATTGTATCGATGTTCCTGGTCAAAATTTCAATGAGATAATAACTGATAAGGGTATGTTATTTCATGATCATAGCTTAAGGAAAATTTCATATATCTCTCCTATTGCATTTGAGTCCTACTTCAGATTTCCTAAATTCTAAATAGGCCTAACTTCCATCAGTTCATGGGATAAGAAGCAAAATATGATGTATATTATGTCAAAATGATTAGAAGTAGGTAACAAAGTCATTATAGATCCTAAAAAGAATATCCTTGTAATCTAATTTAGACTTGGAGATAGGATTGTCATGATAATGCTAAATAAGTCATATAGATGTGCACATACTTATTATGTTGAACTAATGTGGGTCCCTATGGTATAATTCATAATTTAAGAAGTGTTGGTTCTTCCATTAGGTGAAATCATTAGTATTTCCTTAATTAGATAACAATGTGGAATCAAGAATAAGAAGAGGATTATATTCTACATGATTTATTGTCTATTATATGCCATCTATGCAACCACCAAGATCCTCAATCATAGATAATGATCACCCAATGGTACCTATATTATATCCTACTAATATTCCAAATTGCACATCTATAAGTATAGGGATGACATTGAATTTATTTGTGATTGTGTTTACCCTACACTGAATGAAGTCATTAATGGTATTCCTATGATGAGAACATGCCTATTAATCAAGAAATAAATGAAGGCAATGAGAGACATATGGTTGTATCCTGATTACACTATTATGAGAATGGAAGGAACTCAAATGGCCCCTCTCAAATTACCAATTCATGTACCTTATAAATTAACAAAACAAGAGTTGGCATATCAATTATTTAATGAGATTGATGGAATTTGTAAGACCAAAATAAAGGGACTCATACATAGTTTCCATATGACAATTTGTGAAACTATTTTTAGGTAGTGGGATCATATTTAGGTTTCTTTAAAGTATAGGTTTTCTTTCAACCTATAGATTGATGATCATAGGCAATGTGATCTATATGGAAAGGTAAAGGAACATTTGAGTATCAATTGTATTTTGAATGTAACATATGAACATGAATCTAGTACATTTGACTTAATATACACTAAATTATTCTCAAGCTATGAAGTTTCTAGGAGATTAAAGGAACACAACATAAAACCTAAGTCTAGATTGAATAGAGCCTAGAAAATCGAAGATAGATGGTAGCTAGGCCCTAAAAAGTATCATTTGATAGATGTTGGTTATTTTGGGCTTCAACCAATAGATACACAAGCAAAGGACAACCCTAAAGATAAAATACTAGGAGAAATTTATTTTAGCTCCTTAGCTCGTAAATCATCTATAATAGTAAAGAAAGATTCACCTTAATACAAGGTTCATATGATATCTCTAGATCCTCATGAGTATCTTGAAGATGCATTAAGGATGTTATATATGACATATGAGACATATTAAAATTTATAAGAGGCAACGGTTGAGGAAAAAAAAGAGGAAAAGGTAAAGGAGAAATAATTGGACTCGATAGTCATAGATCCTCCCAAGAGGAAAACTAAGACTACCATTGTCTCAAAAGATAAAAAACCTAAAGTGACCATTAAACCACCTTTGGATAATGTTAATATATTGAGTGAAGTGAACATCATATATATACCAGCTATTATTTAATGGTTCATTTATGAACCAAGGTTGAAAAAGCTACCAATTTATCATTTATGGGCCATGGTGAAGACTCTAGGCATACCTATGGAGCAAGAATTGAATCCATGGATATTTGCCTTGAAAGAAGAAGAAACAAATAAATTAGCTACCTAAATCTATTCAATATTCCAATAACAACTATAGGTCTTAGTCTCACTTGTGACTCAATATTTAGTTGGAGTAACATTTAATCTAGATACTATAGAATTGCAAAGGGTTACTGAGACACTAGTCATGGAAGGTGGTGAAGAGGTTATGCATCAAAAGGTGGAACCTTTGAATCATTTAGCTGAGAATAAAGGAAAAATACTAGGGGAATCCTCTACATTTGAATAATATGTTCCTGAACTAGCTCAATCTCAAGTAGAAATTCTACAAGATACCACAAAATGGCTAAAGCAGGAAAAAAAGAACTTGGAAGAGCAGTTTGTTCTATCAGTTCTAAGAGATATTGTCAATAAGTTTGAAGAAATTATATATGATACATTTTATTCCATAAAATTGTAAGGTCTAAGTTAGATTTAGTAAATAAACAACATTACATGGAGATGAAGAGAATTAATCAATGGAAAGCTTTAGACAAGAAGGTGAAAGAATTGATCAAGATATTGATAGATAATCAAACTCATGAGTTTAAGATAATTACCCTATCACATTTGAATATGGATATGATTATCTTAATGGAGAAGATAAAGGACATAAGTAAATGGTTAAAAATACATGGAAGATATTTCTAATAACTTCAAATAGTTAGAGAATAAAATGACACATACTATAGGTTTGATCAAGGATCCAACCATCATTAGTCCTACTTACATGATAACTAATGGATAATTCAAACATAGGGATACTCAATTAATCTAGGAGTTAGATAATAAAAGGTAAGGTAATGAAAGGGTAGATAACCAATATATCTTAGATATGGTTTTGTTAGCAGAAGAGAAAATTGGAAATACTATAAGCATTTAGGAAGCCTTAGATAAAGCTGATAAAGACTTCAAAATGTTGGTAGGGAAAGAAGAGGAATTATTCATGGATCCATTTATAAACCTCAATTTTATTGATACATAACATTAAAAGTCCATGAATATTTTTCAACAAAGACAAAATACTACAACAATAGGGGTGTCTCGAAGTCAACTTAGTTGACTAGAAATTCTTTTGTACCAAAAGCCTTGTAAATCCTTATAAAGAATATTATATTTTGTAAAAGCATGTGAAATTTGTAATGCACATGGATTATAGTTTAGTCCATTTTTAAAGTGTCATTGATTATAGAATGTTGTAGAAGGATAATTTTACTTGAAACTTGGATAATTATCATTTGATAGTTACTAACTAACATACCTCACAATTTTTTATAAGAAGAGGTATTGTCATTTGTGAAATGGAGGAAGTTTTTAGAGCAAAATTTTTGTGTAAGATTTGGATCAAGCAATGCAAGAAATGTAATTTTTAAAATATTGTCTCATATTTTTTTGTGTGATTTTTATCATGGTTACTTCCTCAAATTTTTGGTTTGATGTTTAGATTTGAATTGCTTTCATGAATTTTAGATGTGCATATGTTAACGCAGAGTTGTCAGTTTGAGCATATGCTAGGTTGATTGAAATATTTTAGATTCATTTCATTTCCATTTCTTTTATTTGAAGATGTGATAATGTAATTTTATTGTATAAGTCAATATTTAAAGTGAATTTGATTTCTTATTTGCATTGTTTCAAATATCCTTATATATTTGCCTAGTATATGATAAGATTTATGATCTTGTAAATTTCATGCCATATGCTAGTTTAATGCATGTATTTGATGAAATTTAAGATTTAACATGATGTATAGTTTAAAGATCAAAAACATCCTTATTTCTTCCCTACCATTCTTATTTTATCTTTCTTTTGATCAAATCACTGTAGTTTAGATTTTCACTATAAATGTTCATGTTACATTAGGGTTTAAAATTTAGATTTTGATCATTATTCATTAGAATTAGTTAAGATTACTTTCATCTATAACAAAATATCTAAGACCATGCTTTCTCCCAACAACCATGTACATTTTATTTTGTGAAATAGTTATATAGCTTGGCAGTTACTCCACCACAGATATTAGGAATATCAAAACCAACAACTCATGCAATAGATTATTTGAATCTAGAAATTAAAAGTGTTTCAAACACTATATGAAACATGTGATACACTTTCATTCATCAACAAGAAAATTATTCATAAACTAACATAGATACCCATTTTATTATCTCATATTGAATCTAACTAGTCATAGAAGAAATTTCTTGATGGAAGAGAATCTATATTTAAATAGAAAAAGAAAACTCCAATATTTTTTAACTATGATTCTTCCCTAATCAAATCTTGTTCCATGGATAAATTGGGAAGAAATGAAATGGTTTTACTAGAGTTATGGAATTTACCATCTTATCCTTCATTTCATCCTCTTAATCCATCCTTAAACATGTTGTATGAGCCAATAATGAATTATACACCTTGTCAATGTTTATTAAATTATTCCTACTATATCACTTAATTAAAGAGCTTCATATTATCACATGTTTTTCACCACCCCTCATAGCAATAAATTTAGGGGAACTTGATTATGAGCAATAAGTGAAACTATTTGGACTCCATTTTCATTAATATTACCATCAATGAAACACTTCACATGGCTCAGATCACTTTAGTCACCTTATTACATATGCCTCCACCATTAATTTCAATTGATCTCATTCACAATATGTATCCTCAAATCAAAGGGAAGGGGGAGAGGAATGCAAAATAAGGACCTAGTAAACACTAACAAGCTACATACATAAAGACAAGTATAAAAATAAAATTATCCAAAAAAATATAATAAAATAGTAATAGTAACCATGGACCCTAAATATCCACCACCCAATCAACCATTCATGCATGAAAGAAGCAAAAGGGACCAAGAAAGAGGGAATAAATCTTGAGTCACCATAAATTAAGGGTGAATTTTTATCCCCCCATTACAGATCTCCACCTTACTCTCTCTCTCTCTCTCTCTCTCCTAGTTTAAATATATTTTCTTCATAAGACCTAGATTTTTATTTGGAAATTAATTTAAAAAGAATATGTATGTTTTGTGTGGTTTAAATAATGTAATTTTTTTGGCATGAAATTTTGGTATTAGAGCATGGATTCAATAGTGGGAAATATGGTAAGCTTATTACATATGGTTTCTTACTTGTATTTTGATATAACACTTACCCTTTCTTTGTGTAAAATGGCACAAGGAAGGATACTAATTTAGGATGGTGATGACATCATGTATAATATACACCTACCTTAGGTTCAATAACCATCTTTAGTTTTATAAGTGCATGTATACCTTAGACCCTGGATACTTCAGGCTATGTAGTAGATATTTGGTGCTCTTTAAGATAGGTTACAAGGTGTATAAGAGATATCAGAGAGGCACTATCTACAACCTTCATGGGGTGGATAGAAGTCAATAAATATTAGGAGATAGAGTATTAATGGCCTGACATAATAGAGATATTTGGTGCTCTTTAAGATAGGTTACAAGGTGTATAAGAGATATCAGAGAGGCACTATCTACAACCTTCATGGGGTGGATAGAAGTCAATAAATATTAGGAGATAGAGTATTAATGGCCTGACATAATAGAGATAATAAGGGGATAGAGAGATGATCATATCCCATAGCCACTCACACCATTTGCCATATGTGGATAAAGTAGAGTAAGACCTTAGAGTGGAGCACAATAAGAGGAAAAACTATGACCACCCTCCTAGGATTGCACCAGGAGATATAATCAATTAATTTATCCAACTTTACCTACTAACCTTTTATGGAATTTATGAGGGCTTTTTAGCTAAGCCATGGTCGGCTAGTTAGTGTGGTTGTTTCACCCTATATGAATGTATTATAATGTTAAATATCACTTGGATACTCATTTTATTATAGGTTAAAGTAATATTTAATAGGAGGGAGAGTATAAAAATTTAAATTTAAAACAATCTACCCTTACTTGGAAACTAATTTAGGATCATTTCATATCCCAATACATTTCACCCTACTACCTATAAAAGAAGTTTGATGAGTTCCATGATCTTCAAATTGGGATTAGTATGGTGTAAAAATATGAGCACCATTTTTTAACCTATTATAGTATGTGGATTAATTATATATATTATCACATTTAGGTAAATATATTTATCAAAGGTTTAAACATAGACCTTGTTGGCACAATGTATATGCTCTCTCCATTGACCCCAAAAATTACAATGGATAAATATTATCTTGTAGAGGAACCTTAGGATATTTTAGAGAGATCCTATGAAAATATGAAAGCCATACATGATTATAGATCACATGGTGCATAATCCACACCTATGAGGTTTTCACCTACCTAATTAACTCTATAAAACTCTTAGTAACACCAATAGTAATAGGAGAATAACTGTCATGGATGCTTTAATTTTAGGAACAGGGTAAATTATAACCACTAGGGATATAAAAATACTTGATAGATAAATAAACAAAAAAAACTTTGTTAGCATAGACTTATTAGTCTACATAGGGAGGACCATTAGGGTTTAAAATCATAGTTAGATATAAGACAATTGGAGCTCCATCTATGTGAGATAATACTAGATATTTTGTTTTAAATGTGGATCACCACAACATTATGCATGTAATTATTCTCATATTGTATAATATACTACAAGGAAGAGGACTCCAATATATAAATAAATATTAATTAATGTACGTTGGGGCCACAATATGTATGTAATGGTGGATAACCACCAAGCCAAGCATTAGGCGACAATCATTTAAACCATAAACATGATTCACAAAGTATGTATTATAATGCTATATGATTTTAGAACATCATAATAATATATATAACCTTTATTCATGTACTATTTTAGGTTGGTGGATTACATTAAGAATGATATTTGGGATATTGAGTTAGCCACTAGAGCTAATATGTTTGTCAGCTCACTAGTGAGATGTTGAATTCTTGATTTGGGTGACTTTACCAAGACTATTGACTTAACAATTATACCTTTGGGGATGTATAGAGTTATTTTGGGTGTAGATTGGCTCACTAATTATGTATCCCAGGTGTATTATCATAAAAAAGTTCATTGAGGGTATTGATGACCTTGGGACCAATATTTTTTCACTAAGTTCAATAGGCCCATCTCCCTCTACATGGTTTCTCTGATGCAACTCAAATGGAGAATTCAAAAGTGATGTTAGGTGTATACCATCATATTGAGTGATATATTAGAGAAAGATAGTTATAAGGAATATATATATGATCACCCCCATACATTGGGAGTTTTCTACTATGTTTATGAGTGAGTTTTCATATATTCCCCCATCTATATAGATTGATTTTAGGATAGACATTATACATAGGGTTGAGCTGATATCTAGGGAACCATATTGGATGACCATACCTAAGTTTTAAGAGATCAAGCTAAAGGTATAAGAATTTTTAGATAAGTTCCTTATTTATTTTAGTGTTTCCCCATGGGTATCACCTATTATCATAGAGAATAATAAGGATGAATCCCTTTCATTGGGTGTTAATTATCTCAAGTAGAACAAAGCAATGATCATAAACTATTACTAATTACCCATGATTGATGACTTTTTTACTCAGATCTAGGTATATAGAGTTTTATTTAAGATAGATCTAGATTTTTGGTGTCATCAATTATGGACTATAATAGTATATATCCATTAGACTATGTTTCAAACATGATATGGGCATCATGAGTTTAAACTTATACCGTTTAGTTTGAAAGTGTTTATGAGCCTCATAAATAGAGTATTGTTCACTACCTAGATTATTTCATGTTGATTTTAATTAATCAAATATTTATTTATTCATAAAATGAGGAGGAAAATAAGGATCACTTATGGTAGGTTCCATAAGTTTTGACACAAAACCAATTGTACAAAAACATGAAAAAGTGTGCTTTTACACAACCATATTTGTAGTATCTCAAGAACATTATCTCGAAGGTGGGGATATCAATATATCCATCTAATACCCATGTCATTATGAAGTTTCCATCATCAAAGATCATCACAAAGTTTCATATTTTCATGGGTTTTTTAGGCTACTATCATCACTTCATCTATAATTTTTCTTATGTTGTAGACCCCATCTCTTCACATTAGATAAAATGAAATAATTTTTAAATGGATAGATAAGTGTGAACATGAATTATATTTTTTGAATTATTTTTTCATTATTACACCATCCTATCAATACTAGATAATTTTGAGGAGTTTTTCATTTGTATAGATGCTTCCCATGTAGTGTTAGGATCCATCCTCATGTAATGATGTAGAGTAATTACCTGTGAGTCTATAAAAATAAAGGAATATGAGATTATATATAAAACTCATGATATTGAATTCATATATGTATGTATGTGTATATATATATATATATATATATATATATATATATCATTCTTGTTTTATATGACAAAAATTTATTATTGATCATCACTTTGGATTGAGGACAACTCACTCGAACCTACAACACATTTTCATTCAACCCAATCTTAATGAAAACTATTAACATTGTATGGAATTATTTTCTGAATATGATAATGAGATTAGGTATATTATGTGATAAGATAAAAATTTTAAGTCTTTCAATTATGATATGCCATAAGTTAATATCAATGAGGTTGTACAATGATTTGTAAAAATGCATTTTTCAGCAGCTTCCTACGGATAGTTTATATCAAGAGTTGAGATAGATGTTAGACATAGAGATTACACTAAATGGAAAGTATTAGATACTTAATTTTGATAAAAAAATATTTCACACCATAGTGATTATCATTAAGTTCCCAATTTAGGTGTCTTATATGACTTGATAGAGTCTCATCAAACCCCTTATAAATCACACACTGAGTGAAGATGATGTATGCATAGTTGTGAAATTAATATCATTGGGATGATTTATGATGTGAAATTACAAACTTTATAGATAGATACCTTCAATTATAGAGGTTCAAGGATAAACATCAACATCTAAAAGTGTTTTTATACACCCATGATATTATAAAGTGGAAATGGGGGACCATATCTATACACTTCATAGTTAAATTACCTACTTCATCATGATAGGATCATGACATGAACATGGTGACTATGGATAAATGAAGGTATCTAAATTATCCTCAAGTAATACCATTTACAATGCCATGTTAGTGGAAAAAAATTTCTTGGATGATAGTTTGATTTCATGGGATTCATTGTAAGATTATCTATGATTGAGATCTTATGTACACATCCCACTTTCAGACTAATTTATCAAAGGAATTATGTGATCATCTCAATTTTATTAATTAATATCATACTAAGATACAAGGTCAAATTCAGTGATTGAAGAAAGTTTTATAGGACATTATTCACATGTACTTTAAGGACTAGTAGTCCCATTACGTGCATTATTTGTAGTTGGTAGAGTTTACATATAACAACTACCATAGATCAATAAAAATGGCACCATACAAGGTGTAATATGGTAGATATTTTAGGTCCCCTTTGAGTTTGAATGACATTTAGAATTGATTTTCCATTGGTATTTATTTGTTATTGAAAATGGAGTGATTAGAATTTTAGATTATATAATGCCTTGAGGAACACAAGAGTGACATAAGAAGTGTATTCATGTGAATATAATTTATCACCACTTTGAAGAGGGTGATAAGTCTTTTTTTAGAGTGAGACCCAAAATGGTCCCTCACCATTATGATTTTTTTTTTTGAATTTGGCACCTCATTTTTATCAATAATTTGACATATTTGAGACCATTGATCCCATATCTTATCCTATAGACCTACTACCTAGCCTATCATGTGTTCATGATGTGTTCCATATTTATATTTTATGTCATTATATACATAAAAATATATGTACGTAATGAGATAGGATTTAAATTGTAACTATATTATCTAAATATCTAGACTTGGAGAATTTAAATCAAATATATCCCATTAATAATGTTTGAACTAAGGATATGACCAATGCTTACACTAAACCTATCAAGAGGATAACCTACAACATAATGCCAAGATAAAGGGTTTTAAATACTCTAAGAAATCAACACAATGCAATATCCTTAGATAGTTTTATAATTATAAAGTAATCAAATATTACAATTAATCAATGTAAGGGGAAGGGTTATAAATAAATTTAAAATAGGCAAGAAGCCATGGTATGAAAATAAGAGCCTAAGATACCCAAGTTGTATAAATGGTATTTTTTAATAATCCTATGGCCACATTAAGTATAGATGTATGGAAGTTTAAAAATGGATACATAAATTCATTAACCATGTGATTATACAACTTATATCTATAAAATGAAAGAGCTACGGTTAAATAATACTTAACTTGAATAAGACTTGTTGAGCCTCAATCTTTCCCTTCGATAATGGTGCTTTAAAATATATTTTTGTGATTGTAAGGTTATCAATGTTTGAATCAAGATCTAGGATAATATTACTCCTCATATTGCATCCAACATTCCATGAGCCATGATTTTCCCTCCAAGACAATATCTAAGCAATAACTCCTCCAAATGTAGACTTAGGTCAAAAGTGTGAGCAATAGTAATTAAAAATGAATGTTCCTCTCTTTAAGATTGAAATTATGGCTTGTATTTATAATGATTAGTGACCCTTATCCCTCCCAAATATTTATTTTATAATATTATTCATCTCAATTTATTCTTATATGGATATACCAACCTCAAATTATGTCATGTAGGTCGACCTAGTTTCAAATCATGCACCTAAATGTTAGGAACTAAATTAATGAAATTAATGTAGTTTAGATGGGGTGGATAATGATTAAAAATACATTGAATGAGACAACATATTTATAAAATATAAGTCTTGATATAGTTAGAGGATATTATATGGAAGGATATAGCTCAAGGGATAAAATTTTGGGAAGGAAGAATGGATATGGGAATGATAAATAAATAACAATGTCTCTCATGAAGCACCATGAGTCTGTGCAACCCTTTCTTGATGCACCCTTTAAGGAGTGCCCTCATAGAGATTTAAAATTAACATGTTGTTGTAAGATATAAAATTATATTAAATGTTAAATTTTAAAAATATTATTTGTATAAATATTCCCAACCCAATCCTCATCATATGTTACCAAAGTGTAACATGGGATGGTGCTTTGGGAAAGAACATTGAAACATAAGAAATGAGATAATAAAAATTTGGTTGATAGTAGAAAATAAGTGAAAGTAAATGAAATTATGGAAATTACCATATATTTACCTTGAATTACCTTGTTATTAAAAATAATCTACATGTGTAGTAGATGATGATATGCACCCTTTGTGTGATGAAAAAGGTAGACATGAAAATAAGATAATTTTCTTTTTACAAAAATATTCTATTAATATTAAAAATTTATATATCTTATCAAGATATAAGGATTATTTATATTTTTGAAAAGGGCCTATGGAAACAAATATTTGAACAAAATACTTAATTTATTGGTAAATAACTAAATGGTAAAAAAAATACTATAAAAGGGTAAATTAATATTATTTTTCACATTTGTTATTTTTGGAAACTAGAGTTATATGTATCCAAGAATAAAATACTAAGAGATGATGGCCTATGCATGAGCAGGTAGACACAGTTGTGGACATGTCATATTTACGATCAGTGTGGTCTAAGTACAAGGTGAATTTATTGTAAATTTTAGCATTTTGGATAAATATGGAGTAGATTAGGAAAATTATGCACTAATGAAAATTAGTGTAAAGAAGCTTTACCCAAAAATCATAGTTTTATATTTAAAATTATATATAAATGGGTACAAGATGAAAATTCAAAATGTATGTCTAGGGCATTTATTATAGCTAGTGAAAAATCATCGACTAGTCTAAATGGAATTTGCTTAATGTAGTTAGAAATTGAGGGGAGCTAAAACTAATCGATGTTTTATTAGTTGGTTGATATAGTTCAACCAAATTTAGTAGGTTTCATGTGACATGGTTGATACATTTTACAATAGTAAATGGTTGATGATTTACATCCTTTATAATAGTGTCATAAATTATCCTAGCTAATTTAGTTAGACCTATGGTTGATGGCACATGATAATTTAAGGAGATGTTAGATGGTGTGTATGTAGGATAATGGAATATAGTAAAAGGCCAATATAGTGGGTCATCTATAGTATAGTTTATATTTATAGATGTTCGATATAATAATATACATGTCTGATATAATTTTAAAATATAATATGGATAATATAGTAAGTTATAAGGCAGATACAATAGATAATCTAAAACGAAAAGTTATTTTATTTCATTTATGTCTAATTTATTTTAGTTTTTGGATATATCTATAATTTTTTCTCTATTTCTTGATATTTTTCAAAGGTGTTAGAGATTTAGATACTATTAGATGTTATATAGTTACCAATTTTATTGGAGCAGTTACTTGTAGTTGATGTAATTCATTTGATTGCAATCAGATTTGGTAATATTATGGAGATGCAATAGATCCCACTCAATTTAAAGTTATTTAACATGTTATTAGGAGCATGAGAGAGATTAAATAATACCTTATTATGGGTGGTGTATGGGGTTATCATCAATGTGGGTATTATATTGGAAGATATTCACACCTATAATGGGCCATAGGGTCCAAGAGTTATGATAAGTGAGGGTTGCAAATTAGTTTATTCTATGTATATATATCTAACATCTTGGATATAAAAAGGTAATTATTATACTTATGAAAACTAGAGTGATATGTCATAATTTATATGATAGAGTGACATTGTATATTATAGACTTGTTTTGATCTATGTTAGATCATGGTACATTATATGATTTAGGTTTAGTTATTTAGGCATATTTAGTGCATAATTTGTATAGTATTTTATCAAGAGGATAATAGACTATGAGGCTTGTTATTTTTTAAGGGAGCTACATTTATGAGTGCTTCATTATGTATAGACCAACAGGGTCTCCCTATGTCATAAAGTATTCTCTTTTATGAGTGTGGAGATGGGAACATGATCATACTTTGTGATAAATTGCCCATGCATCAGTGTTGTTTACACTACAATGTGGGAACATTATTTGTTAATCATATATAGGTACTATGTATTCATATCCATCATGGCCATCTACTATACAAGCAAGGAAGGAGTGATGATCATTAAACATTATCCATGGTGGATAGAGACTTATTTATGTTATCATGTACAAGTTAGTTTAAAATAACACACCCAATAGATACCTTTATTATGAAACCTATGAGTATCATGATTATAGAGAGTGTCATGGTGTGATATGTGTAGGATTACCTTTTGAGGTAGCAATTGTACATCCTCAACATGTTAAGGTGGTGATACATCAGTGGAGGTAGTAGTGAGGAGAACCCACTGCATGAAGAGGAGTATTGGTAGTTACTCTACAGTAGTCATAGCTACAAGAACAACCAATACCACTATATATATTTGGAGGTACCAACAAAAGTAGGTTTATCCATAGTCATTTTTGCATCCACAACTACAATTTCAACAAGAGGATCATATATCTCATCCAAATCTTATTTGGATGATAGTGTGTCATATGTGTAATAGATCATGACATACTCATATCATCTAATCAGGGTATTATATAATTTTTTCACCTCCATCAAGGCATCACACCCAAGAGGTGTTAGACAATCATACTCATGGTTTTGTTATTGGTAAGTAAAATGTGTTTATGTTGATTTATTTCTTGGATATATATAAAGATATGCTAGATAGATGTATGAGTTATTTAGATTATACATGAGATTTGATTTGATTTTTGTTTCCATTGTATATATGTTACAATAGATGAGTCTAGAAGGAGGAACTTTGTGGAGATGATAATTCATGACATTTTAGATGGCGTGCTACCATAGCACAATACTAGATAGTTGATTGATTTATTAGTGTCTTTATTGCAAATTTATGTTGAGTGATTTAGGTTGGTTATGGAGGATACCCAAGAGAGAAAACTATTATAATATGGATCTCAAGATACAACACCATAAAGAGTTAGCCAGGGGGATTTATATGCATGAAAAGTGCTAGCTTAGGAAAGAGCTACTCATTTAGCTACAACTACTTAGGTATCAAGATAATAGGCTTATGTGGCTAAACTATAGGGATAGGTGAATGGTCTATGATAATAAACATAGTCTTTTACAATGAACTATATAGAGAAGGAAATTTTGGTCTTCTATGTGTAGTGTACCACATCCTCCCTTTGGTATACATGATAGAATTTAGCAGTATATATATTTTTACTATGTATCATTGTATATAATGATTTATATAAAAAATTTATCCATATACAAAGATGTTTTTTAGTATGGTTCACAGATGTTATCTATTCATGTATTTTATTTCTAGCACAAGTGATTGTGATTTCCCATGTTATGGGAAAATGTATGATGTAACTTTTGATTCTTTTGTATTAGATGTGATAAAACATATGGATAAAAATACTGACAAATGTAAAATGATAATAAGTTTGAAAAATAAAATAAATTGGTAAAAATTAATGTAAAACACATCATGAAAAATGAGATGTAAAACATTATAATTAAATGAAATGAATGATAAATTTCAATCAATGATGTAAATGAGAAAATAATGGATGATCAATAATGCAAACCAAAAATAATAAATAATCAATGATAATAATGATAAAATGTAAAGTGTAAAAAAATCAAATTTAGAGCTTATTCTAGCATGTGATGTAAGAATTATGACCATATAATGACATATGGATGATGACAATAAGATGGTATGAAAAAGTGGTGTAAATATGTTTATGAGGAAATCTTGGTCTTATCCAAGGTCTTACACTAAATCTCAAATAAATAATCAAAGAATCATGATAAAGTGGATATTTGTGAAGAAATCCTGATCTTATTTAAGGTATTACACTATAACTCACAAAGGAATACCAAAATGTGTAAATAGGAAGTGTGATCAAGGATTTGATCAGGTGTAAGTGATACCCATCAAGGGGAAATGTTAGGGATAATAAAATGTGAAAAAATAGTGTGAGACATAACATGGGTGATGTGGAAGTCCTTAGCAATGATGAGATATATTAGAAAAAAGTGCAAGTGTTAAAAATAGTTGACATCAATGACCTAAGAAACTCATGCTAGTAAACATAAAGTTTTGGATAACAAGTAAAATACTTAAATTATTCCATGAATGTTATATGAAATAAAATTGAAAATTGTCCTACCTTCCCACAACATGCTCCCCATTATATAGGACCCCATATAGATTCGTTGACCTACTATGAATATTAGGTACATATGTGAGAAAGTATGTGACACTATGAGATATAATAAGACCTCATATCCTAGTCTACTAGCCTATTACACCCTAACGTACCTGGGATCTATCATGAGGACAAATATGGAGTTTTATCTTCAACTAAAATAAGATATGTGCCAAAATATAACATCTTTTAGTGTGATCCAACTTTTAATGTTGTAATTTTCTTTTGATTATTTTCTTTTGTTTATTTATGATATGGATTTTAAATTTTATAGATTTTTCTATTCCTCCTCCATATAGATCTAGATAACAAATCATCAATAAATTAAGTGATAGACATAAGAGATCTTACACTTGGTCACTGTAGAAGAGTACCCAAAAACCATGGTATCAAAAATTCCTAGACTTTCCTACAAGTGTGTAATCTAAAAATTGACATACATATGCCTCAAATGAAAGGAAGTAAAAAGGGAAGACAAAGATCATATAAGATACATTCATATAATAAGTGGTACAATTATGGTTATACTTTTGTTTGATCACAAGCATGTAAGGTATTGTAACAAAATGATATGGGTTATGTTTAGTATATCCAATTCAATAGGACGTTTTTTTATCTTACAAAATAACTAGCATAAGTACTTATGAAAGAAATGATCATCTAAAAAAGTGGGTGCATAAAATTAGGTATTTTAAAATATCACCAAAAAATAATAGTAAAAGATGATACATAATACCCTAAGGTTTTATCCATGTTTTAATATTAAAACTAAAGTTCAAAATAAGTATAGTGAAGGAAACAACAATATGAACAAAAAAAAATGTGAAGTAAGCAAAGAAAAGTAAAATACTAAAAAATGAAAGAGAATCATGAGATATAAATAAAAAAGGTATCATAAATTATCATAATTAAATGTAAATATCAAACTTGATTATATTATAATGTGAAAAAAAATATGATATATAACACAAATATCTACTTACTAATGTTGATATATATCTTGACATACATCAAATAATATCTAATAAGTCTTATTTTAATAGACATCTATATATGATCATGGTATAATATATCCTTGAAGATATTCATGAAATGAATTAATAATGTAAGGTCTCTATAGAGAAATTAGAAGATTCATAAGAATAAATATGAGTATAGGGTGCCTCCTATAAGGGATAATCAATGCAAGGAACCTCCACTAGGGTATGGCTGATATCATCTAATCTATGAGAATGTGTGGGTATAAGATAAGGTTGATCCTTCCTTTGATAATGATTCTTATGAAATTTATGTGAATGTGAAGGTGTAGGCCATGAAAAATCATGGAAATGTTGTTGGATTAATCTACATTTATATGCATGATGTTTTTCACACTGAT
>JARHVA010003185.1:1080000-1155000 GCA_037957365.1 Torreya grandis
TTATTGGTTTTCATATAGTCATTATGTTGATGAAGATTAGTAGATGTTTAGTCTTACTTCAACAAATACTAGTCCATCTTTAATATTTTTATTAGGCCCTAAAAGACCTATTATACCTCTACTAATATTTAATGGTGATGTTTGATCCTATAATATCTACTGTAATTCAACTTGGATCATATTTCAACCTCCAGTCAAAGTCTCATAACTTCAACCTTTAATTTTGACCAATGACCTTGATCTAGGTCTTTGAGATTAAAACACTAGGCAATTATGCATTTATCCTCAGGATACACTATCAATTTAATTTTATCCTACACTTTTTCCATTTGGTATATTCACATTCATCCCAAAGATACACTAAATCTTTAACTTCTCACTCATCATTGATTTGATTTAGTATGATAGGTCATGCACCATTGATCAACTTGGACCCACTGGCTTTGTTAGTCACTACACACCATTAGAAATTTACTTGATCTCCTATGATCTTGACAATTTGTATCTTTTCCTTAATTTTCAAGCTTTTTTGACCAACTAACTTCTTGCTCACCATTGAATTGATTTGGTATGATTAAATTTTCTCCATTGATCTATTTGGGCCAACTGGTCTTGTCAGTCAATATGCACCATTAGATATTCATTAAGGCACCCGAGATCTTAACACTAATCAGTTCCATGTTAATCTTTGTAAATTTTTGACTCCAAATGACTATTTATGAGGCTTAAACTTGACATTTGTATGCACATCCCACTCTACAAGTTCAACTTTGGAAGCTTATATCTTGAGATAGAGACCTCACCAATATACAAAATTTTCACAATATTTTTATCGGACTAAAATCATCATGTCCATGAATTTTTTTAGCTCTGGTCCACCTCCCAAATGCATTTATCAAAATTTTAACCAAATTGATTTAGTTTCTCTCAGAGGAGATGTTTTGATGGTTTGGTTGTCTAAGATCACCAGATTCACACTTTAAGCTTACTTAAAGTATTTTAAAAGCTTAAAAACCACCATTGCATCACCCTTCAATCAACAATCTACTTATCTTCTCCCTCCAGACCTAGGAAAAGTTTTGTATGTGGGCCAAATTTGGCCAACATCTTTGGCAACTCAACTAGGAAGTATGCCTGATATACTTGAGAACCAAGACTTTTACATGAATTTCAAACTTATAAACAAAGACAAAATTTAACATTGACTACAAGGAACCTATTTACAAAGACAACAAACACATAAATAAGAAAGGAAACATAGAAAATAATAAAACTATCATATTAAAAGTAAGGACAATAAACAAGTGTGCCAGAATAACACTTGGAAGAACTTACCAAAATTTACCCTAATATGTATAACTTAAATATACATATACCTTTCCTCATGGATAAAAAGGAAAGTTTTATTGTCCATCTTGGACTGTAAAGCATGTTTTCCATCTCTGGATGGCCTCTTCTTGATGATTGGAACAATTGGATGTTCATGAGCTCTTGATGAGGTAGATGGGCCTCAAAATTCCATTCTAAGTTTTAGGTATTCAAGATGTGGATATGAGACTAAAAAATCTTCTTCCCATATTCTTATATTTTTCAAGGATTCTACTAATTTTTCTTCATTCATTAAATATCAATGATCTAATGTATCTTCCATTGTGCCTTTATTCTACTCCTCATTAATAAGTGACTTGTCAATGTCTTCATGGTTGAACTCTTGTATCTATTTAGGCATGTTGGGTGACAATACCTCTTCATTTGATTTTTATTTAGGAGAAATGATCTAAGGTATTAGATTAGAAAACACTTTTTCATTATTTCATCTTCATGAACATTCTCTTCTTGTGAGCCAACTTCAATAGGAAGTGTAAGACCTTGAATATCTTGATATTCTTTGAAAATATCCATATATTTATGCTAAAAAACCCCATCATGACTTTTATGCTCATCTTCTTTGGCTGGGCTACACTCATCAGTGCCAATTATTTAAGTTATTAAGAAGCATCTTGATATGGGATATCTGGTATGTGATCAAGAGGATCTTGAAAAATAACCCTCTATGGCACAATTGAAAATTTTTCTTCATGTCTCTCATCTTCTACTTGCACTTGTTCGTACAACTAATCTTTTTTGACACTATGTAAGAATGAATCATGTTTGTTCTTACCAAGAGGTGTCCCAAGAACCATTTCCTCCTCAAGCTCATCCAGGTTATCATCATCATCTACAAGTTTGATATTAGTTTGAATGTTTATCTTTTTAATAATAGTATCTCTCTCCATAAGTGGCATAAAATATCCTTGGAGTGACTCTAAGAGAGATGAAATATACACCTCATTCCCTTCATCTAACTACTTTTATTCAACAATCACCACTTCTTCCTTATTTTGCATATTAATTTGGATGGATCTCCATGAGGGAAAGGACTTAGATTATTAAGGATGAAGGGGTGGTGATTGAGTAACTTTGGGTTTGGTTGAATGAATGATTTGGTTCCAAGATGGAAATTTGGGCTCATGGTTTCCCTGCATAGTGTGCATTATGGCTTAAGGAATGAAAGGAGGTATGTATAATTAAAGTGATGTTAAATTTTCAACTACCAACATTTGGTACAAATTTTTATCTGTAACTTCAATTTTCCTAGCAAGGGAGGCTTCAAAATTAGACCTTGATTACTCATGATGGTTGAATCTTTCAACAAAAACTTGTCTTTCTTCCTATACTCTCCCTTAGATATATTTCTATGAGGGGAAGGTTGAGAGGAATTGTGGGGAAATATGATGACCTTGAAACTCATTTGGTGAGGGATTATGAGTGGTGATGAGAAGCTCAACATGATACTAACATGGAGTGAATGAGGGAAGGTAGGATGGGTAATGAGGTGTTTGATGTTCTTCATGGGCTACCAATTTCTCCTCAATCTTGGAGATGAGTCCATCTATGTTAAGCATGTCACCATTATTTCTAGTATAACCTCCCTAATGAAGGACATCAAAAATTATTTTGCTTATTTCACTAATGTTTTAACCCCCTAATGACATGTTTAATAATTGCATGCCCACACCCCTTCAATGTATCAATGTTTATCATATTCTTTTCTTGGTTTAATAGATATTTTTAAAGGATATATATAGAATGTCTTGGGGTATGAGTAGGATATTTAGGAATGTCATGTAGTTTTCATGACTGATTAGGAGGGTAACTAAGATATAGAGGGGGTAGATGAGACTCATATAAGGCTTGATGATATTGTTAATAAGGGGGTTCATCATAGGACTAGAGAGGGGAAATATTATGATGGATTAATTATTCATAGGGAGGATAAGTGCAATATTCCTATATGCATGACTAATATAGGTCCCCATACTATTGGTGAGGATCATACCAAGATGTATATGAATAAATTTGAAATTTTTGATAAGGAGAAAAAATATGGTATCCTTATCTATAGGTGACCATAGTCTAAAAAACATGAAGATAACTTAAATAGTGAACAAGAATATGCCTCATACCTTGAGATAAGGACCAAGGAATAATTGAAAGTACTTCTAAATATGAATGTGTTGTAGACTTGCTTCAATATCTAAAATTGTGTTATATTGGGCATGCTAGAATTGTTGAGTACTTAGGCTACACCCTAGCTGAGCAAAGGATTATTTAGGTCCTCTTACACAAACCTAGTCCAACATGGGATTGATCCTAGGTTGTAGGTCACCTAATCTTGGGTTAGACCTCTAGGATTTTTAAGAGGCTAAATACTCTAATGTATCACTTTTCCAATTTCACTAAAACCTACTCATTATTGGGTGAAAAGGGGGAGAGAGAAACTAAAAGGGAAAACTTAAGCTACTATTGGTGATACAGCTATAATTATTATTCATCCACTCTTATTTGAGATTTAAAAAAATTAATGGGATAGAAAAAATGATTATATCTATAACTCCTATGTCTATTATGAATCAATGTTTCATATAGAGGTTTCATCAATTGATAAAAACTTGAGGGAAGTGATGGAATAGACTTGATTCAAAGCACTAACCAATCGATGTATCCATTGTTGGATTCAACCAGATGACATAAAACACTAGGGATGACCTACATAACATGATAAACTACCAACTAGGTGTGATTAAGACTTGATAAGGGAGAAATATTTAACACATATGCAAATTAGATAATATGAACACACTAGATAAGCATAATGAAATCTTAACATAGTCTTCTATTCATCGCAAGAGGTTATAAGGATCAATCTTGTTATATTTTAGTCATTCCCAAGAGAGAGATGCATTTTAAGGCTTAGAAGCCTTTATTTATAGAAAAAAAGAATGAGAGAGAGGGGAAGGGACGTGTAGGAGAGTGGAGAAGGGGTCATAGTGATCAAGATATTAGATGTACTAACTCCTCAAGCTCCTCATGAATTAATGTCACTATGACTCTATCTATCATGGAAGGATAGACCATGAAGGTCAAGACCACTATAGGATGTAACCACTTCAACCATATGAATCCTTCTTGAGCTCTTCTACATTAATTCCATTCACTATAAAGATAAAATACTAATATTTGTGTACCTGATAGAGCCATGATTAAGTCTAATTTGAGTAGCCATAGGTGCTTGTTGTCAAGGCTATGACCATATTATAAGATGAGACACTCCTTCATTGATCACATACCCATCCCTATCACAATATCTGAGCACATATCTTTCTATAGATTGAAAACCAATCCATTTTATTGGTTTTCATATATTCATTATATTGATGAAGATACATAGATGTTTAGTCTTACTTTACCAACTGCTAGTCCATCTTTGATCTCTATATTAGGCCATAAAAGACTTATTATTCCTCTACAAAAATTTAATGGTGATGTTTGATCTTAAAAATATCTACTCTAGTTCAACTTGGATCATATTTTAACCATGTGATAGTTTTACATTCATCCTCAAGATACACTAACTCTTTGACCTCTCGCTTATCATTGATTTACTTTAGTACAATGGATCATGTACCATTAATCAATTTGGACCCACTATATTTTTCAGTCACCATAGACTCTTAGATATTTACTTAAACTCTCATAATATTGACACTTGTCATATTCTCATTATCTTTCAATATTCACTAACCTACTGACTTCTTGCTCACCATCAATTTTATTTGGTATGATTAAATGTGCTCTATTGATCTATTTGGGCCCACTGGCCTTATCAGTCGATGTGTGTCATTAAATATTCATTTGGGAACTCAAGATCTTAATACTTATCATCTCCATGGTCATACTTAGGAACTTTTTAATCCAAAAGGCTATTTTATGAGGTTTAAACTTAATGTCTACACATACATCCCACTCTACAATTTCAACTTTAGAAGATTATATCTTGAGATAGAGAATTCATCAAGATAAAATTTTGTATAGGATGCTTATGGGACCAAAATCATCATTTCCATGCATTCATTTGGTTTTATTCAACCTCCCAAGTGCATTTATCAAATGTCCAACTTGATTGATTTGTTTGGTCTTGCAAGATGTGTTCTAATGGTATAGTTGTCTAAGATCACCAAATTTAGACTTTAAGATTTCTTAAAAAATTTCAAAAGATTTAAAATGACAAGTGATCTTCTCCTAAAATTTATATTAACTTTTCACCATTGGATCACCCTTCAATTAGGACTCTACTCAGTTTCTCCCTCTAGACTTAAGCAAAGTTCTTTTTAAGTGGGATAAATTTGGCCAATAGATACCATCATGCTTAACTTTAGAATAATGGGTTTTAGCTACCTTGTCATAGGATTTTTCACATTCATAGATCATATTTTCATGATCAAAATTGGGACCAAGGTGAAACTCATGATCAAACTTCCAAAGTTGCCTACATATTTCATAAGAAACTCTCTAACTTGTACGATATGGTTAAAACATTTTTTTATCATACTAGTGTTTGGTAGGGTGAGTAGGGTCAAGTTATCTAGTTAAAGGTTTAGGATTTTTTTTGAATTTATACTAGATAAAGAGGTTTATGAATGTCAACATTATTTTAATACCATGATGAAGAGGGAGGAGGCTGGGAATGATTTTTCGTGAAAGGTTTGGAAAGATTTGCCTTATTGGAGCCATTGAAAAGAATAAAATGAATAGAATGTATAGAATCATAAGTGTATATAACACCATCATTGGTAGGATGTTTATTTTTATATCTCATGAGCATATGAGTTCCTGAGGTAGGTTAGGAAGGATTAAATTATCTTATGAATAAATATTAACATTTATCTTGATCAAGGGTTTCATATAAATATTTTATAAAGAGATTATTAAATTTATATTGGAGTTTAGTATGAAGATATTTAGTAAACAAATGGAAGAGGTTGTATCCTGACATGTTATGTTAGACTTTGTTAGATAAGGATTTACAATACTTAATAAAATTTTGGGTAGTTTCATATTTAACCTATTAATAATTAATGAAATGGTATAAATCATTTTAGGATAATTATTTTAAAATTCCTAAACCAAAAAAATAATCAAGTCTTATAATCTAAAGATAGTAATAGACTTAAGTTGATTTTACCAATCTATGGCATCACTTGAAAAATTTTGGCTAGAAGTTTGGTAGCAATGAATGTATTATACTTAATCCAATATTTTTAAATGTTACCAAAATGTTTCAAATGCAAAGCATAATCCATATAACCATTATAAGTGATCATAAGACTAATACCTCCTATGTTTATGTTTCTAATTTTAAGAACTAATGGTTCATTTTGAATATGTTTGATGGGCTTATTAAGAAATGGGCTAGATGAATAAGATTACCCTATAAATATCTAAGGGGGTGAGGGTGAATTTATATTTTTCACTCCCCATTGAGGTCTTTAAGAATTATTTTACAATTAAAAATTTTGAATTTGAATTTGCATTATTTGATTGGAATTTATTCGTTTGAAAGGTAGACATTTGATTAGTATTTAGAGTTGGTTGACTGTTAGAGGTACCTTGAGATGCACTAGTGGTAGTATTAACATGAGTATTAATATGAGAAATTTGACTAGGATCTCTTGATAAAATACCTACCATAATAGTGGTTATACCAAACATAGTAGAAGAAGAAGGAAGAGAAGAAGTCATGTACTGATTTGCCCCAAATCTTATTTGAATGGTATGTATGGGTGAAGAGGAACATCTTATGTGGTTTCAAATCATGAGGTTATAAATGAATGTATGACCATTTCCCCTATGTTTTGGGTTTTCATTGATGAAAAGGATAATTTTAATAATGTACTCAAGATCACTCATATCCTCAAATATAGGCATGTGAAGGGGATAGTTGAAATGATCCAGATGTTGGGAGGTAGAAAATGAATTGAAATCTATTATTATAATGGTTACATGAATATCATTTTTATCTTGGTTATCATATTGAAATGATATTTAGGATATTTATAGGAATTAGTTAAATCCATCATAGCGTGTTGTGTTATTTGTTTGGAATTATCAAATATGTAATACATGATGGATGGTCAAAGTTGAATTGGGCTATCCAATTAAAATAAAATATAGAAATAATAACAATATCAACCAAGGTAGTAAATCAAAATATTTAAAATTATATTAATAATTTCTATATAGTTTATTAATAAGTGTGTTTGAGATAAAGATTGTTTCCAATAGTAACATGTAGTCTGGTATAAAAGTTAACATATGAACTAGAAGTGAAATATATCAAACTATTTGATGCAGTTACATATGTGGGAGATGAGAAACAAACATTATCAATCTAGTTCATTTGGTGTATTCTGAAGAGATTAAAAATGATAGGAAATGGATTGAGTTTATTTGTTTTATACATATTTTAGGATAAAATTATGAGAAAATAGGCAAGATGTAAACTATATCAAGTTGTTTAATGTAGTTTGATAGGTAGACAAACAATATATAATGTATTATATTCCGTAGATTTATTTGATATAGTTAGGGATACAAACACATGAGACTATTGAGTTGGTTGATGTAATATTCAAATAATGGTATTAATTTTGTTGATGTAGTTTGTAAACATAATAAATTGTATCAATATATTTGATGTATTCTACAAACATAGGGACTATATTGATGTTGGTTGATGTAGTTATTACACACATCAGAAAATTGTATTAGCATTGGCTGATGTAGTCTAAAATATAAAATACAATAACAAGTAATATATTGAAAACTATATATTTTTTTAACTATTTTTTCAAAAATAAGATTATGTAGACGTATTAGGAGGATTTAATTGATAGTGTCGATTTTCATAGATAATTATTTGACCATTGGATAATGTATACCAATTTTTTAGAGAACACAGTATAGAGGTAAAACCATGCCTATATCCCACTAAACTCAGTTTTAAGGGTAAGATGAAAGTAACTTCCCTTGGTGATATGCTTGTATTAAGCACACCATAAAATCAAATAAATTTATGGTTTCTTAGAGTTCAATAAAAATGAAGTATTAGGAATTTATGATATACTATGAGGTATGTGGAAACTAAAGTCCATATTTAGATCTATACTATGGCTATGAGTATTAGGGAAATCCCCTCATGCCATAATGTAAATAATATATAGGAATTATAAATAAAATATTACATAAACCTTAATGAAAATAACTAAGTAGTTTGAAAACTACTAGAACATGATTTCGAAGGAAATTCAAATAAATATAAAATAAAGATCCAAAATTAATATTAAAAGATAATTTCAACATTTAGTGAATTGAACTAAATAGGTAGTCAACTTGAAATAAAACATGTGATTATATTTTGAAAATAAAAGTTAAGTTTCCTTAATTAGGCTTGAAAAATGAAACAAGCATAACTATATTAGCATTGGTTGATGTATTTGTAGACACAACATATAAATTTATACATTAGATTGATACGGTCTAGGAAAATTAGAATTAGAGATAGGGAGAGATTACTAGATCAAACAATCTGATTCATTTTATTAGAAATAATTATAATTTTTGAAGTCAAGAAGGTTGACACAGTTTATCAAAAATAAATATAATATAGAATGAAATCAAATGAATTAGCCAAATAGATATTATTTACTAAAAATAAGAAATGAAAATGGATATGTATAAGTATACCCAATAAATCAATCTACTTGATTGGAAAAGTGAGTATGAGACATAATTATATCAATGTATTCAATATATTTTTTTGTATATATGGATAAATAAAACTAAATAAACTAAGTTGATATAGTTTGTTGGATAAAATAAGAAGTAGACCTAAAAATAAATCTTTGTCATGTTGGCTAAAATAGTTCATTAAGCAATATACATAGATACAATTATATCTCACCATTTGATATAGTTTCCTGTAGGTAATTTTTTTTATTGATCTATTTGATATAGTGTGATGACAAAAAAATGAAAATAAAATTGTATATCAAAGTGTTTGATACAATTCACTACAAACGTGAGAGTAATGGTTAGCTTCATGGTAGGTTCACCTAAATGTATGTAATGAGCTATGATTTGACCTATAACTATCTTTTCTAAAGATCTAGAGTCATATAAGCTAAATCACATATATCCCATTGATACTTAATTAAATTAGGATATGATCAATGGATCCACTAAACCTAGTAAGAGGATCCCCTATAACACAATCTCACAATAAAGGGTTCTAAAGCCTCTAGGCAATCAACACAATGAAATATACCTAACTAGGAATCTAATTATAAAGTAATAAAATATCATAATAAAGTAATTCAATTAATGGGATGGGTTAGCAACATATTTATAATAGGCAAGGAGCCATAATAAGCAAATAGGGGCCTAGGCTACCTAAAGTGTATAAATGGTAAGTTTGAATAATCATATGAACACACTAAATTTATGTTTAGAGAAAATTAAAATAAGGAGACATACATTCATTAACCAAATCATTATACAACTCCTATCCATCAAATATAAAGACCTAATATTAGAATACACTAGGAACAAGACCTGACAAGCCTCAATCTCTCCCTTGGACAATGGTTTTTTACAAGATATTGTTGTGGTTGTAAGGATATAAAAGGTTGAATCAAGATATAGGATAAAATTACTCCTCATATTGAATCCAATATTCTTAAAAAAAAAAAAAAAATCTCTTTGATATAAGATATAATAAATAACTCCTCTAAATATAGACTTAGGGTAGAAGTCAGAGTAATAGTAATTGAAAATGAATGTTCCTTTATATTGGATTGAAATGGTGAATTGTTTTTATAACTATTAGTGACCCTACTCATTCTTTAAGGTTTATATAATAATATTATCCAACTAAATTTAGTCCTAAACAAGAATATTAGCTTTGAACTAGGTTAACTAAGATGAATTATTTACGAAGTGTGCACTTGAACATTAAGAATTGCATCAATATCATTGATGTGGTTAGGATGGAAAATATAATAGTTAGAACTAAATAAAACAATTTGACATAGTCAAAAAATATAAGTCTTGAAATAGTTAGTGGATAACATATAGAAGAAAATAGTTTAGGGGATCAAATATAGGTGAAATAACCAAAAATAATTAGAATTATATATCAAAGTATGTTTTTGGATGCATGTTAGACCCAAAACCTCACTTGATGATGCAAGTGATAATCATTTATCACACTCGTGTATGTGTAACTAGAACCAAAAGAGGCGAATTGAGGTACTTAGCTAGAGGTAACTACATACAAAGGGTGCAATGGGGAAGCATGTAACGTTGATTAATGTTTATGGGGTTTTGGGTGTATCGATGTACGCATACATAAATAGGAATTGAGAACCATATGTGGCACTCATTTTTACACATATGACCATTTCTATGTCCTTAATCCTAGGTAAATACCTTACTCTACTCAATGGGTTTTAGTTCCACTTGAGGATGGTTAAGTTCTTAAGATTAGTTTAACCAAAAAGGATAACTCTAACATCCTATGTTTAGATTAAGGTAAAAACAAGTTTTGAAGGGGCCCCAAAACCCTATACAGATCAAGAAAGATAGCGCATTACAAACCACCAGAAAAGGCAAACCCACTGAAAAATAGTAACTAAACTAGGTTTTACAAGGACCTAAAACCAACAAAATAAACTAGTAAAAGCTCCCCAGGTTTTACAAAGACTTAAAACCTAAATAAAGCCAAGCAAAAAAAAATGAAAACTAGGTTTTATGAGGACCTGAAACCTCATAAATGGAGACACCAAAGCCCTACTCCAAAAAGAATAGAGTGGGTTCCCAGGTTCAAACTAGCAACCCCAAAAACACAAAGTCAAGGTAATTGCTCACAAATGGTAGCCATAAAAATATTCCTTTGCATGGCATGCCTTCCTCCCTAAGCACCAACATAGCAAAGGCAAAACCACCTTACCCATCATCTTGAATGATTAGGGCTCCTCCATGGCTTGGGGTTTCTGCATTTATCCCTGAATAGGACGCCGTGGCTCAACCACTAACCACAAAGGAAACAAAGTTTCCCCCTTTTGTACACTATTTTCTTTGCTAACCAAATCAAGATGGAAGTCCAACTTGGGCTAGAGATCCAACCTAGGTTCCATCCTCAATATGGCAAACTAAAGCAAAAATAAAAAACCACACAAAAAGAAGGATCTCAGCATTTCAGCACCGCGTACCAACACACTACCCAAAATAGACAGCACCATCAACCAAGAAACAACCCCCAGACCCATCACCACCACCACCCATTTCATCCACCCAAATATTTGTGAGATCTCCCCCTCTACTCAGAGGAATCACCGCCATGGCATTCAAAATATCTTCCAAGCAAATCACTGATCTACTCAGAACTAGGTAATGGTCAGCACGGTGGCCACAAAATAGAAATATGAGGTAAAAACATAGTTCCACGCAATAATAGATTAAACTTTATGCACCATGAACTAGCACCATAGATCCCACCATCCTTAGACTAAGATTTGGTCTCCATAGAACGAGGAAATAGCCACAGAGGTTAGGGTTTCAACACGGCCACATCCGTGGCCACGCTCCCTCTTCCCTCTTCCTCTTCCCTCTTCCATCCTATGTTATAATTTAGGTTAAAATAGGTTTATGCTAGAAGAACAAGTTACTTTATTAATATAATCTCATAATCAAGTATGTTTTCATAAAAGTAAAGTATAAACAACAACTAGAAATTAATTCAATATATGTAGATTTATATTAAATTTCCTTAAGTATAAAACAAAAATATAATTATGTAAAAGAGAGAACAAACAAGAACAAATTAAAACTAAAGGTTTTACAGGCATTTGTTAGTGCTACCAGCTAAGGTTGTAGTCACCTCATAGCCTAAATGTCACTACACCATTGCCTTATGAGTTCACACAACACTCAATTAATAAGCATAGATGTTATTATTCAAATAAATAAATAGTGATATAGTATGATCAATAACTTTATTCATTAAATAACTTTCATGGGCAACCTATAATTGAATCCATGTTATGAATTTATATTGGCATAGCCAATGTGATATAATAATAAAAAAAGAATTCAAAACATAATATAGCCAAGAGTATCCATTTAGATAATCATTAATCATCCAATCATTTATAAATTTAAATGGAAAAACATATCTAATTCATATAACCTCAGATATATTCTAATATCTTCCATATTTACTTTAACTTAGCATTTATTTAAAATGATAAACATTATCACCTTAACCATTCATATATAAAGGAAAGAAATAATCCCCTTTTTATAATATTTTAAATTATCATCTAAGGTAAATCATATCATATAATATGATATCATATTCCAAAATGGAATAAGTATAAACTCATATTTTATTAAATAGATTTTAAATGAACCAAATGATTTTTAAGTAAATGAACAATAGAATAATTCCATACAATTTAATGCATATAACTCATACAAAAAATAATTTAGATGAGTTTCAAGTTGAGTGGAACCTAAATAAAATTTTCCACTTAAGGAACCTTTATGATTTAATCTTGGGCATGCCATGGTGAGGTAATGCAACAAGTTTGGCCAATAAAAAAAGAATGAAAACACATGCATTCCAAAGAGATGAACATCAAAAAATACACATATGGTCATCACTTCTTTATTTAACATTAAATGATGTTTAAACAAATATCCAACTAATTTATTTCAAATATTAGTGTAACTAGTTTCAAAAATCAACTCTATAATAATTCATACAAGAATTCCAACATAATTCCATTACAGGCAACCTTTAAATCAAACTAACTAACTCATAAATTATTACTCATTTCCATAAAACATTTAATATTAAATGAGAGATTTAATTAACACTTTTAGATTAAATATATATACATTATAAATACCTTTATATTCAGCTATGTATGCATGAATGTGTATTAGAGGGAAGGGTTTCATTTATGTTTTCTATGTGCACCAGCATTAAGTATAATTGGAATAATCAAATAATCCATGCATATTTGAAACATATAATAAACCTCCATATTATATAAAACCTATATTTTCTACAACATCAAATATAATCCAAATCATAATTATCTATTTAAATGAATTAATGATAACCATTATTAATTTGAAACTCTAATTTATTTATCAAATATAATCTATATGCTTCTAAGTAACACTATGTATATGACTAAGTAAATCTTTACTCATACTAACCATCATGTAAATATGATCTAATAACAAGATCATATAAATAAATCAAAAAATCTATACTCCATTTTCAATATCAAAGATTATTCTAAGTTAATAATATGCATAAAGTCTGTAATAACTTAACATGGTATATAACCAAATCAGAATTTTGCATTAATAATATCACCAAAATACTTTATAAATATGAAGGATAGATATTTTAAAATCTAATAACTTATCATATAAAATTAATTACCTTCAACAACATAAAAATTTAAGCTTCTTAGAATTTAATCAATATTTAAGCTTGCATTCCTCTTCTCACATTTGATCAACACATGTTAACATATTAACATAATCTAATTAATATTGAATCAAGATGTCATATTAACTATTTTCATAAATAAAATGACATTAAAATTAAAAACTAAGTAAATAATGTATCAATAAAATAAAATAACTCATTACTAATTACTTCACATGTTCACAAGATCACCCAATCATGGAGTAAAAAGTAACTAAATTGGACAAACCCCCCCAACTAACCCTATGATCCCAAACATAGATGTCCCTTACCACTCCAACCATTAGTTATATGGTGGTTTTGGAAACTATGGATGAGAAGGGAGTTTTAACCAAGTCATATTCTGAATCAATGGACATCTCACCATAATAACCTAACATAGATGAATATAAACACTCACCATTCTAGGATGAGATGTAAATAACCAAACCATCATCAATATAAATTTGAAGTGGGGATAACTAATTTTAGGCTTCTAAAGGATATAGTAATGGATTAAAAAACTAATCCCTTTCTATAGCTTCCAAAATAACCACTTAGATCTTATTGATGTCAACATACCCCCATTTTGAAAAATGATGACCCTTATCCAATTTTTGTAAATTATGTTGTAAACTAGACATTCAACTAGATCAGTGAACATTATTAAATATCATGTGTTAATATAGTTTACATTATCATGTTTTCTTCATTTGACTTTATCTAATATTTCCAATGTCTGATTGTTATGTTTTCATGTTTTAGGTTTAATGGAGATCCATTTGAATGAACAACATTTAGGGTTTTATGCTTTAATGCAAATTTAACCCTTTTGATTAACCCTTGTTATTTAATTAATTACTTGAATCCATGTTTAAATAGGGATTAAAAACCTTAGTATAAATGTTTTAGCCTAAGTTCCCTTTTGAAATGGATTCATAATTATGTGGGTTTCTTTTTGAAATAAATTCATATTTATGTAGGATCAAATTTACATGGAACATGTTTTTATATTTTAAACCTAGTTTAAATTTTATCCTAAGTTTTAATTGTGTTTATTAACATGAATAAAACATTAGTCTAAAATTTATCCTAAGTTTCTTTATACTCTTGAATCCTTACTTAGGTTATTTCATTGTTTATAGGTACCAATTGAATGTGATCACACCAAGTGGAAAGATCTTAGGAGATTGAACTAAAGATCAATGATATGTGGGAAAAGTTGGAATCAATAAGTCAAAGGAATTGATTGACAGTGAAAATTAATAATGTAATGGATATCTGATGACAAGTGAGAAATCAAAGCATCAAAAGACTCTAAAGTCAAATGTGAGAGTGACAAGTGTCATGATCTTGGCAAAATGGTAACAAATCTAATGATGATTGAAGGTTAAAAAGTCAATAATCTTGGGAAGGAATGTGGAAGTGACAAGTGTCAAAATATCAGTGAGTGATCAAGAAAATCAATGGCATGCATTCAAGATTTTGTATTAATAAGGAAATCAATGTTGAGCACTTGATCATGCACTCCATAGATCAATGGTGTGAGTTTAATCTCATAGAAAGAAGATCGATGGCCCACATTTGATCATACATTAAAGATAAATGGTATGGGTGGATTTAACATTTCAAAAAGGCTAGATTGAATGAGATGCTACCATGTGACATGAGAGTATTCAAGTGATGAATATTATTTGCAACTACACAAAGAACCCACAAATTACCCAAATGGCACACTCTTGAGATCTCAGATGGAAGATCAATGGCCCATGATTAATTCAAGGTTAAGAAGACTTATTAATAAATCAATGATGCAAATTCATCGAGTGTCAATATTACACAAGGTTATGATACATGTCTTAAAGTGATAAATGATCATATTTAAAATAAATGAGCAGTGTCACATGATAATGCCACATAAGCAAAACACATGAAATTAAAGATCTTCTGGACACAAACACATGAAAGGTATAAATATGTAATCTAAGTCATCAAATATCACATTTCAAATAAGCTTTCTATCATTAGAGCTCTACATGATCCTTTAAAAGCCCTAAAATGTACAAATTGACCTAATTATCTCTAAATTCATTGTAATTGAGATGAGAGGAGTTGAAATATTGCATAAAAATGATATTTAAATTGGAATTATAGCAATGGAAACTAATGAAAAATATTTCAAAGCAAGAGGCTAAGTTGCATTTGTCATTGGATGATGAAAGATGAGTGTTCAGAGACACAGAGTTTGTAGCTACTCCTTTGAATACAGGGGATAATAATTATTCTAAATTATTTTGAATAATTAAAAAATAGCTATTGATCACCAAGTAAAAATAAAATATAATCCCTATAAATATGATATATGATGACATTTTAGCAATCTAGATGACTAGACTTCACTATGAAACTGCCAAACCTGAGGTAATCCATTGCATTATTATTCTTGGCCCCATTTTCAAGGAAGATAAAATAGATAAATACATGTTAATTGATGAACATAATCAAATTAAAGTTTCCTACATTTATCCAATTGCCTTTGAGTCTTATAACAAGTTAATTAAGCCCCAAATTGACATAGCCTCTATTAATTCATGGGTTAAATACCATAATATTATGGATACCCTAGCCATGTGGTTAGAATCTAGTAACCATGTTGTTATAGACCCTGATAAGAACATCCAAATAAGTTATTTTAGGCCTGGAGTTAGGATGGTAATGATAATGCTAAATAGATTATATTGGTGTGTAACTACAACATATGTTGGGTACATGCGGTGTATTTTATCATTAAAAAGGTGATGGCTCCACCGTTGGGTGAGATAATCAACATCTCCCTGAGTAGAAAAATATATGCAATTAGGTATAAGAATAAAAATGATTTTTACATGATGTCTTATCTTATAGATGCCTTTTGCATAACCACAAATATTCCCAACCAGAGAGAATGGTCTCCAAGTGATAATCAGATCATTTCCCAATACTATTCCAATTTGCACATCTATAAGTATAGAGACCACATCCAATTTATTTGTGATTGTGTTTACCCTACACTAAGTGAAGCTATAACTAGTATCCTCATGAAAAGAGTTATCCATCTAATCATTAAATATGCTAAAGCAAATAAGGATATATGGTTTTACCCTAATTATACTATCATAAGGATTGAGGGAACTCAAAATTCTCCTCTCAAGTTACCATTCCATGTTCCTAATAAACTAGAAGAATAATAGGTGGCCTATCAATTATTCCTTTGTATATATGGTCTTTGAAAAACTAAGATAAAAGGTATCTTTCATCGCTTTCCAACAAAAATTGGCAAGATAACTTTCAGATAGTGGGATAATATTGAAGATACATTAAAACATAGGTTGTCTTACAACCTACAAATGAATGAACTTAGAAAATGGTACCCTTATGGAAAGGTTAAGGAACATTTAAGGATCAAGGTTATTTTAAATGTATCATATGAGCTTGAGCCTAATTTATTTGATTTTATATACGTTAAAGCATCCTCATATTTTGAAGTAACTAGAATACTGAAAGAACATAACATGAGAATTGACTCGAGATTATATAGAGATCAAAATGTGGATGATAGATGGAAATTAGGCCCCAAGAAATATTATTTTATAAGTGGTAAATCTCCTAAAATTCCATCATCCCTCACACAAGTAGAGACAAAAATAGAGCATAGGTCTAAGGAGAAAAAGATAGATGAGATTCCTTCTAGCTCATTAGCTCATGAATCTTCCAAAGTAGCAGAGCAAGAATCACTGCAACGAGAGGTTCATATGATATCCCTAGATCCTAATGAATTTATTAAGGATGCATTGAAGATGTTATCTATGGCTTATGATACATATTAATATATATAAGAGGTAAAGGTTGAGGAAGATAAGGAAGAGAAATGGAAATAAATGGCATTAGACTTGGTTGTTGTTAATCCTCTTACAAGAAAAGCTGGGACTACACCTATCTCAAAGACTAAGAGACATAAAGTGACTATCACTACTCCTTTGTGTGAATTCAATTTTTAGTGAGGAAAATTTATTGTATAGACCACTAATTCAAGAGTGGTTCATTTATGAACCAAAGATATAAAATTTACCTACTATCCATCATCTTTGGGCTATGGTTAAAGATACCAACACCCTTCTACAACAAGAATTGAAACCTTATATCATTGATCTACAAGAAGATGACATAAGGAGATTGGCTACTCCTAGTCAGTTATCACAATCACAAGTATAGGTTCCAAGTCCACATGTGACCCAATCTTTAGTTGGGGCTAGGTTTGATCCAAGAATTATAGGTTTGAAAAGGGTGATTAAGGAAAAAATTATGAAACATGGTGAATAAATTACATATCAGAGGGTAGATACCCTAAGTAATTTGACTTAGAAGTAAGTATAGAGACATGGTGAGGACCCAATATTTGAAGAAGTTGTCTTAGATTTGGCCCAAGAATAATCAAAATAGTTAGAAGCTACTATCAAAGGGATAAAGAAACAAAAGAATAACTTAGAATAATAGTATATTATATCTATTCTAGGAGATACTATCATTAATTTTGAGGCAACCATGTATGACATATTTAACTCCTTGAAAGCTATAAGGTCCAAGCAGGAGATGGTGGGTAAACAAGGTACTTTGGATATGAACCAAGTGAAATTATGGTAGGTTTCATATAATAAGGTGAAGGAGCTAATCAATATATTGACATAGGAATATATTCCTCAATGTAGTATAATTATCTTATCTCATTTTAATATGGATATGGTTAGATCAAAGGTTAAACAAATGGTCCAAAATCTTGTAAGATCTTTCAAAGGACTTCAAATAGTTAGAGAACCAGATAAGGAATATATTGGATAGCTTGATCAAAGACCCAAATATTCTTAGTCTCATTGGATTAATAACAAATGAAGATTTAAAACATAGAGATACTTAGTTCATGTATGAGGTGAAGAGTCAAAGCCAAGGAAAAATAATAAAAGGATCTTGGACATGGTCCTATACAAAGAAGAGAAAATTGGAGATACTATAAGAATCAATGAATATTTAGATAGGGATGATAAGGAATTTAAATGCTTATGTAATAAATAATAATAAATTTTCATGGAGCCCATCATCAACTTCAAGCTAATTTATGATCAACTTAGTAAAGCAATAAAGATCATGTAGTAAAGACAAGGGATTGTAACAACAAAGGAGTCTCAAAGTTAAAATTGTTGACTTAGAATACTCTCTTATAATAAATCATGTAAATTATCTTTTGAAAAAATATTATTTTTATAAAATCATGTGAATATTATAAAGCACATTGGTTATTGGTTAGTCCATTTATAGAGTGTCTAGTTCCTGAATGTTGTAGAAGGATATTTGTCCTTGACACTTGTGCACTTGTCATTTAATATGACTAATCGGCATACCTCCTTAGTATTATATAAAAAGGTTATTGTCATTTTTTAAAGAGTGAGGAATTTTTGGAGAAAAAAACTATTTGTAAACTTGGAGCAATATATACAAGTGGGGAATTTTTCAAAGATTATCTAGTATTTATTTGTGTGATTGTTATTATGGTTACTTCCTCAACTATCTAGTTTGTTGTTCATATTTATATTTTTTCTATGGAATATTGATGTCAATATATAATTATAGAGTTATCAATTTATGCTTATTATATATCAATTGAAATATCTTAGATTCGTTTCATTTTTCATGCTTTCCTTTGTAAATGTGCTAATGTAATTTCTTTATTAGAATAAATATTTAAATTGAATCTCATTTCATATTTGAATTATTTCACCTTTCCTTAGACATTCACTTGATATATGGTAGGATATATTATTTAGCTATTTCATGTCATATATTGGTATTGGTGCATGTTTGGATGAAATTTAAGCTTTATCATAATGTATGGACTGAAGATTAGAAACCTCTTTTTTCTACCCTACCCTTTTGCTCATTTTTTGATTAATTCACTATAGCTTAGTTTCATTGTAAATATAAATTCTAGATTAGAATTTATATTTTAGGTTTTGATCATAATTTAATATACTTATTTCAAATTACTTTCATATACATAAGCATGTTTTAAGACTAAGGTTCTTCCCAAAAACTAGTTATATTATCATTTTGTGAAACAATTATATTGCTTTCCCACTATTCCAGCAAAGATCCTAGGAAGATCACAACTAGATAGTCATGCAATGGATTATTTGAATCTAAACATGAGAAGTGTTTCTTAACACTCTGTAAACCCTATAATACACTTTCAAGCATCAACATGTGAAGTTTCACTAGTGCTAGAAGGAGGGCCCTAAGCTAAAGCTTTGTAAGTTTGAAGTGTCTTTGCTAATTTCAGTGAATTTTATTCAAATATTAGTTCATTCTTGGTAGAATTATGTTGTTTTTAGCTCAATTTTGTAAAGATAATTAGTATTCATGGTTTTAGACTAGTCTTTAAGCTCATTTAGCTAAAGATAGATATTCTTTGAAGATTTATGACAATTTGTTGCAAAGGAAGTTTAAGTTTTGTAAATTTGATGTGTTTAAGGTTAGTGATAGAAATTTTGTTCAAATATCGATTGATTATTTAAAAATTTAGGTTTATTTGAATTTAGAAGTGTAATTATCATCAATATTTTCAATTATAGAGGTATCTTTGAGCTAATTCAATTAAAGATAGTCATCTTTTGAAAGGAACTATATAAATTTGTGCAAAATTTGTTGAACGTATAAATTTAATAATTTTTCTTTATAAATATAAGGTTTACACATCATATTTTGAATAGGGTTCAAATTTTAAAAGTTTGAACTACCAAGAATAAGGACTAGGTCAAGGTCTTATATAATTCTACCTCTTCTTTCTTTTGAGATTCATATGAAAGAAAGAGCAAAAAAAGGTAAGCACAGGGTTTATAAATCTCAACCTACTTTACTTGTTCGTGGTGCTCTTATGTTCAATGCTTATCAAGGTATGGCATGGATAGGTCAATATTACATAAATATGCTTGTTTAGATACATGATTTACCTAAAAAGCCTGAAATATTTGCCTTATTTTAGTCCTATAGGTGTGGTTATTGTTGAAGAACATATCAAGTCCTTTAAAGATGTTTTGGATTATTAAATGTTATTCATGAAGATGTTACATGTAGATTGTTTCTTTTTACATTCAAATATGTAGCATTTGATTGGTTTCTCAACCTTCTCAAAAATTAAATTACCAGTTAGAATGATTTTGATAGTATTTTTATTCATCAATTTGGAAATATCATCAGTCCTTGTGTCCTTTATCAATAATTCACTACTATGAAAAGAGATTCAAGTGAAACCATTAGATCTTTTAATGCTATATTAAAAAATATGTTTATCCAAAATATGGCTCCCTATAGAAATAATTTAGCTTTATATTTATAAATTTATAAGGATTATTTTGATCCCATGACTTCTATGTTTCTTAAAATATCTGTTGGAGTTATAAATACATTAGCCTTAGCCTATGCTGAGGTTATGAAGATAAGTGATCAAATGTAACCCCAAAGTCAATTAGAATATGATATCCCTAATGCTAATCCTTATTTCCCTACATTGAATGTCATTTCAAAGTTTAATTATAAAATGGCTTCTTTGAATCAAACACCATTGTTTAATCAATTACCCTTGATTCATGCTCATCCTAGTCAAAACCTAGGATTTTTGAATAACAATGCAAGTGGATCTCATCCACAAGATCAAAGAGTTATGGTGCCAACATCTAGTAGTGCTACTCGAGTTCAAAATTTAGAGGCACCTAAGAATTATAATGACTCCATACTAAAAATTGTTCAAAAAATGAACACTGATTTCTTTCAATTACAAATATAAGTAGGTAATGTTGGGGAAATCTCCAACAAAAATTATTCTTATTAGAGGTTCAATATATCTACAAATTTGTTTCAAAACAACAATAGTAATGAGTTATCTACTAATTATAATAATCCTAAAATAAATATATGTAATGTATATTTAACTAAATATTGTAGATTTCATAACACTTCAAAGCATGGTGAATTGTATTAAATTGAATTTTGTAATTGTTGACCAAATTTGACCCTACAGATCAAATTAGGACCCCTATAGGTAAAAAATTGTTTTTTAGGTGTTTTAGGGGTCTAATGTTATGTCATAGGTCATTTTATGTTATTTAATGTCATTTTATCCTTGGCCATTAGCTTTTTTAGTCCTTATGTCCCTTTGAGTCATTTTGGGGGTAAAAATAGAGAATTAAATGACTTGTATGGCCTCCTTGGAAAATGTGAATGTTTAAAATAATTATTTCACATACCATGTGTCATTATAATTATTTATTAACTATTACTAATTGAAAAGTGGGAAGTTATTCAAAAAAAGGGTAATTTTCTTGAAACATGAGAATTTAATGAGGTGTATTGAATTATATGGACTCTTACAATTGGGAAAATTTCAAGAATGTCCCTTGGTCTTCCATACACTTAATTAAATTATAATTTTGGTCATAAAATTCAATAAATTAATAAAATAACTTATCTCTTCTTATATTAGGCTTGTCAAGCAAGAATGGCCTTCAGGTTTGTACCTTATATGGTCAGCAAGAGAGGTTTCAATCACAATATTATTGGGGTTGTCTTATACACTCAATAATATTCCATTTTATGTTTTTTTACATATGAATGGTGTTATTTTTCTTTATTAACCATTCCTAAAAAGTTAGACTATCTATTTTCCTTGCTAATCTGTGCACCCTATAGGTTTTGCCTTGGTTTGAAAAAATCAATACAATCTAGTTGCTAAGATTGATCCTAGATGATGTTGGATCTCTCCTATAATTATTAACATTCTTGGTTTCATGTTTAAATGTTTTTTTATGGACAAATCACTTCAAGTTTGTAGACTAGTCTTGTTTGAGAGTGATAGGCATGTTTCTACCTTTTTCAAATTTTCATGCTTTGATAGTGGTTTCAGAGGGTGTATGTAAGTTTTAGATTAAGGTAAAAATAGGTTTTGAAGGGGCCCTGAAACCCTATTACATAAGCAATAAAGATAAAATGCTTACATGCACCAGGAGAAGCATTCCTGAATCCTACTAAGAAGTAGCAACAACCTAAGGTTATACAAGGGCAGCCTCAAGATTCAATTACATCCAGCCCTCTAATTTCAAAATAATAATTTAATAACTATTTTTTAGGGGTAAAATCCAAAATTGTTGCCTGCCTTCCATCAGCTATATTCTGCTTGCTTTCTAGCTCTCTAATTTTTCTTATGGGTTTTCTTCCGGGTTTGTCTGGACAGCCAACATCCACTTTCACTTTTGAAATTTGCTCTTCTCTTTTTCCAGATTTATCCAGAATAGAAGCACGGTTTTTTGCCTTCATTTGCTGGTATTTTTTGCTGCTTCTGGTTTCTATTCCTTTAGTATTTGTCTTCTTTTCAGCCCTTTTCCTTTGGTTTGGAAAATGCTTTAAATTTTCTCCTTTAACATTCGCAGGATGCTCTTCCAAAGGTAGTTCATTATCAACCTGAATCTCCATTGGCTGAGAAAGAAGAGGAAGTCTCTCCTTTAATTTATTTCCTATATCAGCCAAGATTTCTCCTTCCTCCAACACTACTTTGCCTTCTGCCTCTCTCCATCGATCCTCTACCCTTTGGTATAGAATGATTTCCTTTGATAAATCTGTCAAATCTTCTTTGCTGTGTGTAGGTACTGTGTTTTCTGATTGCCTTCCCTTCCCTTCTATCTCAGAATTTTCTATATCTCCCCAGCTGTCTTCTATCTTTTGATAGCCAACAATTTGTTTTGTTAAATCTATCAACTCATCTTTTCTTTGTTCAGGATTTGTGATTTCTGATTGCAGCCCATATCCTTCTTGCTCAGAATTTTCTTTGTCAACCACAAACTCTTCATCCACATCTGATTGTGGATCTTTTGATTCTTCAATAGGGATCTCTTTCTCCTCCTCAACATGCAGAACTTTAATATCTTCATTCTTCTTTAGTTCTTGTTGGTTATTTTCTTTAGTTTTCCATACTTTCTTGTGCTGCACCTTGGTCTTCCTTTCATCTAAAACACTACTTGAATAATTTTTCCTTTTGTAAGGACAATTTCTGGCCCAATGCCCCTATTTTTTACAAGCATAGCAGGAATTGGGCAGATCTTCAAACACAAACCTTTGAGTTTTTTTACCATGCTTTGAAATTAAATCCATTTTTTCTGGGAGGTTGTTCAAATCTGCAACTTTAACATAAAGTCTGGCATGTTGAATTTTGGATCTGGTAACCGTTGCATTGTCCAATGCCACTAGTTCACCAAAAGTGCTGGCTATACCTCTAAAAATTTCCTCATGCCAGAACTCTAAGGGAAGTCCAAGAAGTCTTACCCAAATGGGAGTGGTTAAGAAGAAGGAATCTGATAGGTCCATATTGGGCTCCCACTTTTTAATAGTTAAAGAGCATTTGCCAAAAGACCATGGTCCTCCACATATAACCTTGTTCATGTCCTCTTTACAGTTGAAATTAAACAAAAAGAAACCATTCAACATTGGAGCCATTTCAACATCTCCTCGAATAACCCATTTCCTTTTAACCATCTTGGTAAGGGATTCTAGATCTGGTCTTGCCCCTAAAAATTTACCAACTAGGGTGAATTCCAAAGAAGACACAGAAAAATCTATTAAAGGATCTGGGATAAATACTTGAAACTCACCTTTCTCCCAGCAAGATTTAGTAATAACCGGTGGGAAGAGAAGTTTTTCATTGGGTTTCTTGCCAAACAGAGAGGACCACTTTTTTTGTTCTGGGTGCTCTGCCTTTTACACTTCTAAAGATTTTTCCTTGTTTAAACACCCTTTCTCTTTCTCCTTTTCAGTCTTCTACCCAAACATAGCAAGAGAATAATCCTGTTGGGGGGTACTGGTACCACAAAAAGGATCCAATCCATTCAAAGGTAAACCAGTCTTTTTATCAGCAAAAAATTTAGATCCTTCATTTTCTTTTTCCTCTCCTGCTGTCCCTCCTCTGTTAGTACCTCCTTCCTGGTTCTCCACCACCAGTTTTCCATTCACCTTCCATCCTTCATTTCCCCTTTCTATAAATCCATCTTCTTTCTGCCTCCCTGGACATTTAGCTACAAGTTTTGGGAATGCTTCCAATGCACTCAGCACGCCCAATGCTCCCAGTGCACCCAACGCGTCCCAGCGCTTCATTCAAATTTGAAAACCATGCGCCTTTCGCCTTCCACCTTTCTACTAACTCACCACTTGTGAAGAGGATCGATTTGTTAGATGAGGGTGTAGGTAAGTTAATCACCATGTATTCAATGTTATATTTTTTCCATCATCTTTAAATTTTAATTCTCCAAATAAATCTTCAACGTTTGTAGTCATATGCAAGAAACACAGTCACATTGGCATGCACAATCAACTTTCTTCTTGTTCTTACCTATGACCATGGTGCTTGAGGACTGTCACATTAAAAATGAAGTGTGAGAGATTTTTTTGAGTATTTAAACATCCTTATGTTTCATCTCAACATCATGAGAGGAGTTCAAGTAACTATAAAAGCATATTCTTTGGTACATTGCTTTAACTCATGCTTATTACCTACATACCAATCAAGATGCACATATAGGTATCTCATGATGATGTCATGAAAACCTTATGAGTGGTTTCAATCCATTTTAAGTGTGAGGAGTTAAATTTAAAGTATTAATATATTACTAGTACCCATTAAAGTCAAATCAAAATGCACTATCCACCCCATGACCACTGCTTAAACACATTATCTACCTGCACTATGAAATAACCACCTATAAGTGGCTTAATAGGGAATTAAAGATCCTTTTAAAGTTATTGGATCACGAGAAGGAAATTTTGGAAGTCATAGTGTAAATTAAGGTTCACGGTATGCCATTTTTAGAAGTTAGATAGTAAATAGAAGTGTTGATCACCTTCTAGCATGAGAGGATAATGTTTAGGGACATTTTCCCTAAAATGGGAAAATAGAGAACCTAAGTATTTTGCCAAAGCTTTACAATAAGGTTTATAATATTCTTGATTCATATAGATATACTCATTATATATCCCTATCTTAGGTCTATCACTTTGGAATATATGGAAGATAGATGACTAAGGGAAAATGGTTGTTAGATAGTCCAAAGTTATTTGCTTATGCTCTGAAAATAGGTAGTGAAACCTATAAGATTTGAAACTCCAAAGGGACTCTTCACCACGGTTTTAGTTTGGGACATTTCTTCCATGGTTATAGGGTTATATATGATTTAATATAATAATTATGATATAAGGATAATTTTAGAGGATTTTATACTATGTTTTGTCTCCTATTAACACATATAGGTATCCATTTCACCATAAAATGCACACCTAAAACTAATTGTAAGAGCACATAATCCAATATAGAGGTTTAAGATATAATCACCAAGGTTGGTAGATAATATATGTTTTAAAAAAAATTATTATTTTTAATAATTATGTGTAACCTTTCAAGATAAAAATATCCAACTACAGGGTTTTTCTCATTCATACGTAGTTGATTGTGTATGACTGTAAAGGGAGAATGAGAAAAGTTAGTGTTCTTCAGGTTTACATTACAAGTACATGATGTGAATATTAAAAATTAGTTATTAATGGAAAAAATAAACAAATAAGTTTTTTTATCACTACATTCAAGGTCAACTTATGCAAAACCAGCTTCAGGCATCACCCTTGAAGGAGAGATATAGAAGACACAATGAGTCTGTTATGTAAACCCAATTGGTGAGAATGGAGATTGAGGTTGTGAGTATGAATTTTAGAAGGTTTATAGGAATATTATTTTATATATATATATATATATATATATATATAATATTCCTATAAACCTTCTAAAATTCATACTCACAACCTCAATCTCCATTCTCACCAATTGGGTTTACATAACAGACTGATTGTGTCTTCTATATCTCTCCTTCAAGGGTGATGCCTGAAGGTGGTTTTGCATATGTTGACCTTGAATGTAGTGCTAAAAAAACTTATTTGTGTATTTTTTCCATTAACAACTAATTTTTAGGAATATATATATATATATATATATGTATGATAATTATAACCATAATCATAGACTCTCATATCATAAAAATCTTGTTCAATTCCATCACACAGTTCATACGGTTGAACATTATACACAGTCAATGTTTGCACTAAATCCCTACCATTTGGAAGGTTTATGAGGAAGTAAGGGGTACTTTATTATTGGATATTAAACATGTTAATAATTATTATGAACATGGTAATATACCATTATATCATCCAAATAGGTGTAGGCTACCTTCAAATAAGACAACACGCAGTCCATATGAGAATTTTACATGCACAATTTATTTTCTAAAGGCCTACCTTAGAATTTAAAGAGGTTTGGGGGTCAAATGAAATAATATATGGATAAAATTTGGTATATATAATCCCTATGACTTTATAATCCCATAAAATATTCACCATTGTCTAATTAAACAATGGAGTTCCCTCTATTTTGTCTCAGATAGATGGCACTCCCTTTGTGCATGAAACTTGCAATCTTGGGAAATGATGATGAAAGAGTGAACCAAAGGTTATTTGGAAATGGTAAGGATGTGTGTGGATTTTAAAAACATCCAATAAAATATTTAAAATTAATAATATAATGATTAATCTCAATAAGGTGGCTTGGACCATAGGGGTTACAGTTAAACCTATTAGGTAGGGTTTAAGCCTAAGGCCAAATGAGAAATCACTTACACTTATAGCATGATATATTATTATTATTATAATATTATAAAATTATTTTAGGGTCATTATAGGTGTGTTAATTATTTCACTTTGTAGAGGAAAAATGAGGAATTTAATTTTGAGCTTAGAGCTACATTAGACCTATGCAAAGTGGAGAATCAAACTCAATAGAGCGACTTTGGAAGTTAATATCTACTTGAATGTTTTACATGGAGATTAATTAAGTTTTGAGGAGTTATACAGGTTATTTAACATAAATTTTGTGGAATTAATTTAAGATTTGGATGTCAGACCTTTATGAAACATCACTAAAGTTCAAAATTACTCAGAACCCTTGTTAAACCCTTGAAAGGACCCGATTAGGAAAATGAGGTTGGAGGGTTATCCAAATAGCTTAGAGTGACCATGAAAGTTATTTAAAATTTAATATCTCTCAAGATACCCCCTTGATTTTTTACTATATTGAAATATATGAATGGGGTACAAAATAGGGTTTTCTTGACCTTTTTATGTGTTTTGTAGGTTCTAGAAGAAGTCTAAAGATGTCAATCATATAGAGGGGAATATTAATAATTCATATATCTCCCCATTAAAATTTATTGATTTATAAAAACTCCTAGGTGCCCCAAAAAATAGTTTCATCTCAGCCAATCAAAAGTGGCATAGTGAGCATGATGGTGAGAAGTGTGAAAACTTCAAGTGGATGGATTTTTGAGTGCATAAGTAGTATAATTCCATGGATATTATTTAAAAGTGTAATAAACTATATCCCATGGATTTTAATAGAAAAATTAATCCAATTTTGAGGCCAAGTGCGAGGGGTGATTGAAAGAATAGATTTTTTAGAGTACATGCAGTGATATCTCATTTCCACATGATTCTAGACGACAAAGACTGAAACCAATGAATGGAGAGTAATGTATGAATTCCTTCCCTTTCATTCAAATCATCATACCTATCCCTATTTATTTTTTAGACATTAAAATAGGGGTAAATCATGAAGGTAGTTTTATGAGCCATAATGAAAAATTCTACACCACATTTCAAGAGTTTAATGACTTGGGGTGACACTTGTACTTCCTAACCTTGGATTATTAGTTTCACATATTATTCTCATGCATAAGTAACTAATTATCTTATCATGAAAAGTGTAATTTTGACCTTTTAAATTCTCTCTTCTCTTTCTCAAGTTCTATAAGAACTAGCCATTTTGTCCTTTGTAAATCATGCTCCACCTAAGTATGGTGAAGACCTACTCATTTTCATACCATTTGATCAATAAGTCTAATAATTTTTACCCCTTCCATAACTATTCATATTTTTATTAATTTAATGATGGATATTTCTTAGTGATAAATATGATTTCCTTAGCATGTTGTCTCATTCTCTCACATATTTGTAACTTTTTGTAGGTCATTGAAGTGTTCTAGAAAGTTTCAAGGTTGAGTGAGTTATCCTATTAAATATTGTCATTAAAGACATTTTTTATATTATTCCTAGCCTAAACATTCATCTATAACCTCATAATTAAATATTGATATGAGAAGATGTAGATTGGAGATGTGTATGTTTTGTTAGTCCCTTGTTCTCATGTGTGCCATGTAACTAGTTGGTAATCATCAACTAATTTGATGTATCACTTCCCATAGGATAGTTTAATTTAATTTTTATCTCTCAATTTTCACTCACAAATCATAGGTTTATTATTTGTCTATAAGTGGTACATCAATGGAGCTATCCCTATCTAAATATTCACCTCATTCTTAGGCTCACCCATAGCCTAGAGGTGTTTCAATTATGCCACTTGGATGAGGAGAGCTAAGAAATCTCCTCAAAAATCATAAATACAAGTATAAAAATAAATATTTTTTGTTATTTAAATATTATTTAGATACATTTGAAGGTTGACCTAAAAAAGATAATTTTGTAGGTACCTTTGGTTCTTCAAAGTCATCTAAACCTACTGACACAACTGTCATGGTGGAGACATTTGATTTTATATTCCAATATGAGAATGATCATAAGGATACTCTTGATGAGATTCATGATTTTAAATCGTATCTAAATAATACTTATCCTTTGAGTAATCAAGAACAAAATCAAGCATTGACTAGTTCAATTCCACCAAACAACTTTGATACTCCTCATGATCCTACAACATATAATAATCCAAAACCTCTAAAGGGTAGTAAATTTAAGAATAAAATTGATTCATATATATCTTATAATAGGGGTGGATATATTATATTTTAGTATATTGAAAATATTAAAGCTAATATCACTTTACATGAATTGACTCAAATTAATAAACAAATATATTTGTTGCTTGAATCTTTGAGAAAAAAGACTAGTAAATCACAAAAGGTTGTAAAGGCTAATTTAGTTATGTATAATAATAAATTAGAGGATAAAAAATTATTACTAATAATTATAAATTTTTTTAAAAACTTGGATAATTATTTTTTATATTTAGGTGCCTCTACAAATATCATGACAAAAGGTATTTGTGAAAAAATTAGCTTAACTCTAATTAAGTCTGATAAAATAGTTACTCAATTAGACAAATCAAGAGTTAAAGTAATTGGTGAATTATTGAATGTTCATATGAATTTTTATTTAGAGTGAAGGATATAATAATTTATAGACATTCAAATTGTAGACATCCCAAATGCTTATGGAATGTAGCTAAGCAGAGATTGGACTAAGTCCTTAAATGGATACATGTCCAGCTATCTATTCTTATATGTGGCTTCCACGAAAGGGAGTTCCCAAAAAAATATGAATTTGAATTAAGAAAAAAATGAAACACATGATCATTAAATAAAATGCAACAAATGAAATGGTCAACATGGTCAATTTTAATTTAGGAGTCTACACTTTTGACACTTCTCAAGTATGCAACTCTAAAGATTCTCATACTATGCCTGGATTGTAGAAATTATATTTTGATGGTGATATATGTAAATTTATATTTGGGGAAGTAATTTTCCTAATCAATCCCATTGAGAAGGAATTTAATGCTTCTTTAAAAGTTTAGTTTCTTTACACTAATAATCTGGTAGAGTATGAAGCTTTAATTTTAGGATTACAATTTTTCATTAAACATAAGGTTAAATAACTACTAGTAAATGGTGATTACAATCTATTAATCAATTAAGTTAGCATTAGGTATGAATGGAATTTTTCATATCTTAATAAATATAGGTTTAGAGTATGGGACTTGATTGAGTATTTTTATGCTTTTAGTATTTTTTCCATTCCTTCCTAGAGAAGAGAACAATATTGATGATGAGCTAGCCTTAGATATAGCCAATCTTATTCTAAATAAATATTATAAACAATGAAATCTTAGGATTGAATTAGTTCCATGTCCCTCAATTCTTAACAATGTCAAGCATTTGCAAGTACTTAGTGATGATCAACATATCCAAGATTCCATGAACAACTCAGGAGTACTTGAGTCTCACATCATTGATGAGGTCAATGAAAATTATCTTGATGGAGAAAATTTTGGTGACAAGATCATTAAATTGAATGAGAATAAAGTTAATAAAGGCATGATTGCCTTAGCAAGGCTGTTTGATCAAGAAAAGATACCTATAATTGTCAAAGTTTCTAAAGTGAGCGGGAAAGATTATAATTTAGTTGATATTGGAACCCAAGGTCAATCTCAACTAGAAAATATTGGTAAATTTTTTATAAATTAATAATGTAAAAGGGATAGATAATTTATGACCAAGTACAAAGATGTCATTTCATAATCCTTTGAAGACTTAAAGATATTTGATCCTAGAGTCATTACCCATACCATTACATTAAAAGAAGCTTGTAAACCTTTTAGACAAAATCAAAGACTTGTCAATCATATTTTAGAACCATTAATATATAAAGAGATCAAGAGGATATTGGATTCAAAAATAGTTTTTCCCATTAGACATTCTATCTAGGTAGCTAGCTTAGTACCAGTTAGAAATAAAAATGGAAAAAAAAGATTATGCATAGATTTTATAAATTTGAATATATCTTCTAAAAGATAATTATCCTTTACCTTCCCTTGAATAGGTCATTAAAATTGAAAGTGGTTTTGATATTATGTCTTTCTTAGATAATTTTTAAGGTTATAATCAAATACTTATCAACAAGGAGGATAAAATGAAGACTGTTCATAACTAAGTGGAACACTTTTACCTACAAAAGAATGCCTTTTAGACTAATAAATATAGGAGAATATTTTCAAATAGCTATGGACCATATTTTTTAATTTATCATAGGTAAGTGCATCATCATATTTATGGATGATATAACTATGTTTTCTAAAAATAGGGAGGACCATATTATGCATTTACATCAGGTATTTGAATGTTGTAGAATGTATGGAATTTCTCTCAATCCTAAGAAAAGCATTTTTTGTGTTACAGAAGCGAAGTTATTAGGACATGTTATAACCAAAGATTGGATTTTTATATATCATGATAGAGTTTATGCCATATCCAAAATATAATGCCCTAAAAGTAGAAAATAATTAAAGTATTTCTTAGCAAAAATCAATTGTGTGAGAAAATTCATTTTTGGTTTTGTAGAGATTGTGAAGCTACTTAATGACATGTTGAAGAAGGATGCTCAGGTCATATGGAATGAAGAGACAAATAAATCCTTTAAGGACATTAAATAATAAATAAGATAGGCAATAATGTTGATAAATATTGATTTCATAAAATATTTTTATCTTTATTCTTTCACTTCATAACATGTTATAACTACTATTTTAACTCAGAAAGTAGATAAATGTGATCACCCAATTGTATTTATGAGAACTAATTTTAATAATGTTGAGTTAAAATATTCTTTAATTCATAAACAAGTGTTAGATTTAGTTTATTTAGTTAAAAAATTTAAACAATATATTCTTAGGAATAAAGTGCTTGCAATATTACTAGACCCTACCACTAAACTTATGCTTAGTTAATGTGAATTGGGAGAGAGAAGAGGTAAATGTATGTCTATACTCTAAGATTATAATATTGAAATAAAAACTACCAATTTGGTATGGTTATAAGGATTTATTCAATTAATTGCTAACACCAATCCTAAATTAAGTATCATACAAGTGGACCAATAACATTTTCAACCAAATGATTGGTATGATGTAATTATTCATCTTTTAATCAATGGTTCTTGTCTTAAAGGATTGTGTAGAGAGAAAAGAAGATATTTGAGGCTCAAGGTAGCACATTTACTAATCAAGGATGGGGTACTCTTTAGGAAGAGTTATGAAGGCATATATTTTAGATGTGTTTCAAAAGAAGAATAAACTGAGATCTTGAATACTTTTCATGATAAGCTTGGAAGTGACCACCCTTATGGAAAAATAAAAAATCATAAAATCCTAAGGGTAGGATATTGGATAAACAAAGACATGTCATAGAATGCCATCAATATCAGATCTTCAACACTAAATAACCAAAAATAGCTATGCCATTGAGACCAGTCTTAGTTGACAAACCTTTCACTCAATGGGGATTTCAGTTTGTTGGGTGATTAACCCTAATTCTTCAAAGGGACACAAATACATTCTTACTACTACTGATTACTACACAATATGAATAGAGGCAGTGTTAACCAAATAATGTAGAATTGAAGATGTGATCATTTTCTTGGAATATAATAGTTTTAAAAGATTTGGGACATCGATATCATTATTTTATGATAATGGATAAACCTTTATATATATTTAAATGACTAAGTGGGCCTATGATAATAACATAATTATTAATTTCTCATAAACTAATTATGCTCAAGGTAATGGAGTCTTAGAATTAAAAAAAAATTGATGAAGGCAATCAAAAAGTCTATAGTATAGCAATCAAGAACATAGAATAAATTAATTAGATATGTTCTTTGGGTAGACAAAACTTGAGTGAAGCAATATTTGAAAGCATCACCCATTATTTTTGTGTATAGTCAAGATCCCATATTTCTCAATACTCTCAAGTTTCCAACCTACAACTTCATGCAAGAGTATATGGATGAAGACCAAGATTATACTAATTTAAGGTTATTTGACATCATTAAAATGGAGGTTGATAGGGAATAAACATTTACCAACTTCAGTAGACATCAAACCATAGTCAAAATATGGTTTGAAAAGTGTTCAATGGTTAAGGTATTCAGGTATGGAGAGCTAGTTATCATATGGGACAAGGCCTTAGAACCAAAATGAAAACATGGGAAATTCACTCTTTTATGTATTTGCCCTTATCAAATTATCAAGACCTTGGGAGATAACACCTTTAAGCTCAAGGACTTGCAGGGAGCAAAATTCATTTTGCTAACTAATGCGTAATACCTAAAGCACTATTTCTCTATTGTTCCACTTAAAGTCTTTATGGATTAATGTGTATGAATAGTTAGAGTTAGTGTGGGCAAGTTTAGATTAGTTTCTTTATTGTTTTCGGATTATAAATAGTATTTTTATATATTTGTTTGCTTGTTGTTTGTTTATTTGTTGTCTATTTTGCTTCTTGTATATTTCTTTTTCTTTTATTTTGTTCCTTGCTTTTAATAAGACTTTATAGAGATAGTTTACAATCTCCAAATTAATCTAAATGCTCAAAGGAAATTCTGAAATCAATAATGAAGGTATAAACCTTAGACATTGGTTGAACATGGATTCTAAAAATGAGAGATTGATGTTATGATTTTGAGAAATTAGTGAGGATTGATAACTAGGTTTATTGTTCCTTAAAATCTTAAACCTTGTTATAATCTAAGTTTGATTCTAATAAGGGTTGCATATGTTGAGTGAAATTTTGAATCATTATAATAAAGTCATGTTATCACTTAAATAATAATATTTCCTAGGATGAAGTTTATAACCAAGGATGATTGTTTAAAAATCAAACATTTTACAAAATCCTAAGAACCTAGATAATTATGGTTCCCAACCTTTGATGAAAGTTAAATATACTTAAAAAATACAAAAAATAAGAGCTTTATTGAAAATTGTAAAGATTTCTAAGCAAAGGTAAATAGTGTTTTATGGAGTAAATTATATGACTAGTTAGAGTTAATATGGGTAGGCTTAGATCAGTTTCTTTCTTATTCTTGGCTTGTAAATAGTGTTTTTATATATTTGTTTGCTTGTTGTTTGTTTTTTTGTTGTCTATTTTTCTTGTTGTGTGTTTCCTTTTCTTTTGTTTTATTCCCTCTTAATAAATCCTTTTAAAGATAGTTTCCAAGATCTAAATTTGTCTAAATGCTCAAAGGAACTTATCAAATCAATATTGAAGGTATGAACCTTAGACATTGGTTGATCATGGATTTTGGAAATGAGATCTTGATGTTATGATTTTTAGAAATTGGTGAGGATTGATATCTAAATTAATTGTTCCTTAAAATCTTAAACCTTGTTCTAATCTAAGTTTGATTGTAATAAGTGTTGCATATCTTGAGTGAAAATTTGAATCATTAGAATAAAGTCATGTTAGAACTTAAAGAATAATATTTCCTAGGATGAAGTTTATAACCAAGGAAGATTGTTTAAAAATCAAACATTTTGAAAATTCCTAAAAACATAGATAATTATGGTTCCCAACCTTTGATGAAAGCTAAATATACTTAAAAAATATAAAACAATAAGATCTTTATTGAAAATTAGAAAGTTGTCTAAGCAAAGTTAAATAGTGTTTTATGGAGCAACTTGTATGACTAGTTAGAGTTAGTGTGGGTAGGCTTAGATTAGTTTATTTGTTGTTCTTAGCTTATAAATAGTGTTTTTATATATTTGTTTGCTTGTTATTTATTTGCTTGTCTATTTTGCTTATTCTATGTTTCCTTTTCTTTTGTTTTATTCCCTCTTAATAAATATTTTTAAAGACAATTTCCAAGCTCTAAATTCATATAAATATGAAAAGGAACTTCTCAAATCAATATTGAAGGTATGAACCTTAGACATTGGTTGATCATGGATTCTAGAAATGAGAGCTTAACATTATGATTTTGAGAAATTGGTGAGGATTGATATCTAGGTTAATTGTTCCTTAAAATCTTAAACCTTGTTCTAATCTAAGTTTGATTCTAATAAGGTTTGAATATGTTGAGTGAAAGTTTGAATCATTAGAATAAAGTCATGTTAGCACTTAAAGAATAATATTTCCTAGGATGAAGTATATAACCAAGGATGATTTTTTTAAAATAAAACATTGGAAAAAATCCTAAGAACCTAGAAAATTATGGATCCCAACATTTGATGAAAGATAAATATACTTAAAATATACAAAAAAATAAGATCTTTATTGAAAATTGGAAAGCTTTCTAAGCAAAGGTGATTTTGGTAACCTCCACCAGGGCTATAGATGCATGGACGATAGTGAAGCAAGGCATTGAGTGGATCCAAAGGTATCTCTATCAAGGATATTAATGCATGATTGGTAGTAAATCATTGCCCAAGCGTCCCCTTTTCATAAAGCATGATTATTAATGAATATATAAATATGATATAATTTAATGCTAGTGATTAATGTCACGAGTTTTGGAAGTTATTCTATTAAATCCATGTAAAATAGTGATAGAATTAAATCACACATACAACATGACTAATTTTTGATATTTGATCCCAATTCTACATTTGTAAGACATTTTTTAATCATGAATTGATCTTAAGGATGGTACTTGATCATGTAGAATGATTGGTCTAGTTATTAGTTTAAACTAAGAGTATATAAGTTCTAACATATTTCTATGTTTCCCTATAATTCACCATTTGTTGAGGTAAACATACCCCTATTTTTGAAAAATGAGGACCACTATCTAATTGTTTCAAATTGTGTTGTAAATTGAACATTCAACTTGATCAATGAAAACTATTGAATATCATTTATTGATCTAGTTTACATTAGCATGCCTTATTCATTTGACTTTATTTAATATTGCCAATGTCAAATTATTGTGTTTCCATGTTTTAGGTTTAATTGAGATCCATTTGAATGAACAATGTTCAATGTTTTATGGTTTAATGTTAATTTAGCCCCTTTGATTAACCTTTGGTATTTAATTAATTACTTGAATCCATATTTAAATAAGTTTTAAAAATCTTAATCTAAATGATTTATCGTAAGTTCCTTTTTGAAATGGATTAATAATTACATGGTTTTCTTTTTAAAATAAATTCATATTTACGTATGATCAAATTTATATAAGAACATGTTTTTATTTTTAAACTTGGTTCAAATTTTATCCTAAGTTTTAATCATGTTTATTAACATGACTAAAACCTTAATCTAAAATTTATCCTAAGTTTCTTTATACTCTTGAATCCTTAGTTTATTTCATTGTTCATAGGTACCAATTAAATGTAAATATGTCATGTAGTAAGATCTTAGCAGCTTGAACCAAAGATCAATGATTCACAAGCAAAGTTGTAGTCAATAAGTCAAAGGAACTAATCGATGGTGTACGTTAATAATATAATGGAGATCTAATAGTGAGCAAGAAATAAAAGGATCAAAAAACTCTAAAATCAAATGTGAGAGTGATAAGTGCCATGATATTGGAAAAATGTTATCATATCTAACATTGACAAAAGGTCAGCAAGTCAATAATCCTAAGAAATAATGCGTAAGCGACAAGTGTCACAATCTTGGAAAGTAATCAAGAAGATAAATGTCTTGCATGCAATATTTTATGTTAAGAAGGAAATTGATGGTTGACACTTGATCATGAAATCAATAGATCAATGATGCAAGTATAGTCCTATAAAAGGAAGATTGATAGCCCATATGTCATCATACATTCAAGATCAATGGTGTGGATGGAGTTAACATTTCAAAGATCCTAAATTGAATGAGATGTTTCCATATGGTGTGAGAGAATTTAAATGATGAATAATATTTGTAAGTACATAGAGAGCCCACAAAAATTGCAAATGGCACACTCTTATTAGCTCAGATGGAAGATCAATGACCCACGATGAAGTCAAGGTTAGGAATACTTATTAAGAAATCAATGGTGTGAATTAATCAATCATCAATATTGCACGAGGTTACGACACATGTCCAAAAGAAACAAATGGTCATATTTTAAACAAATGAGCAGTGTGACATGGTAATGCCACATAAGTAGAACACATCATATTAGAGATCTTTTGGACCCAATCATGTGGAGTGTATAAATATGCAATACAAGTCATCAAATCTCACATTTCAAATAAATTTTCCACCATTAGAGCTCTACGTGAACCTCCAAAAGCCCTAAAATGTATTGATTACCCTAACTTTCTCTGAATTCATTGTAATTGAGTTGAGAGGATTTGAAATATTGTGTGAAAAGGATAATGCAATTGTAATTATAGAAATGGTGAATCACAAACATGTTTCAAATAAAGAGGTTGAGCTATATTTGTAATCAGATGTTGAAGGATGAGTGTTCAAATACATGAAGTTTGTAGATAATGCTTTAAACATAGGGGAAACTATTTTTTCTAAATTGTTCTAGACAATTGAAAACCAACTAGTGATCATAAAGGAAGAAGAAAATATACTCCTTCTAAAGAGGCTCTATGATGACATTGTAATAATCTAGATGACCAAACTTCACTATGCAACTACCAAACCTAAGATATTATATTTCATTGATGTTCTTGGTCCCATTTTTAAGGAAGTTAAAATAAATAAGGGCATGTTAATTAATGAACATAAAAAGAGGAAATTTTCCTACATATCTAATTGAATTTGAGTCTTATTACAAGTTTCCCAAGACCCAAATTGACCTAACCTATATTAATTCATGGGATAAAGTGCAAAATAGATAGATACCCTAACCATGTGGTTAGAATTTGGTAACCAAGTTTCTATAAACCCTGCTAAGAACATCCAAATAAGTTAGTTTAGGCTTAGACTCAAGATGGTAATGACAATGTTGAATAAATTGTATGGGTATACAAATACAACATATGTAAATCCAATTCGGGTACCCATGGTTTATTTCATCATTGAAAAGGTGATAGTTCCTCCATTGGGTCAAATAATCAGCATCTCCTTGAGTAGATAAATATATACAATCAAGCATAAGAAGAAAATTTATTTATACATGATGTCTTATATTTTATATTCCCTCTGTGAAACCACAAAGACTCCCAACCAAAGAGAATGGTCTCCAAGTGGTACTCAAACTATTTCCCAATATTATTTTAAGATGCACATCTATAATTATAGAGACCCTATCTTATTTATTTGTGATTGTGTGTACCCTGTACTAAGTAAATCAATAATAAATATCCCCATCAAGAGATTTATCCCAATAATCAATATATATGTTAAAGTAATGAGGGATATATGATTGTACCCTAATTGTATTACCATAAGGATTGAGGGAACTCAAAATTCTCCTCTCAAGTTGTTAGTCCATGTTCTTAAAAAAACTAGTACAATAAAAGGTGGCTTATTAGTTGTTCCATGGTATAGATGGCCATTGAAAAACTAAGAGAAAAGGTTTCCTACATAGATTTATAATGACAATTGGAAAGACAAATTTTAGATAGTGCGATAATATTAAAGTTACATAAAAACATAGGTTGTCTTTCAACCTACATATAGACGAACATAAACAATGGGACCCTTATGGAAAGGTTAAGGAATAATTGAGGTTCAAGGGTATTTTGAATATATCATATGAGAATGAGACCATTTTATTTGATTTCATATACATTAAATCACCCTCATATTTTGAAGTAACTAGAAGATTGAAGGAACACAACATGAAACCTAACTCTAGATTATAGAGAAATCAAAAGGTGGATGATATATGACAATTAGGCCACACAAAATATCATTTAATAGGTGGTGAATTTCCTAGACTTCCATCAGTTGACACATAAACATAGACACAAATAGATCATAAGCTGAGGGATAAAATCAAGATGAGATTTATTCTAGCTCATCAGCTCATGAATCTCACAAAATAGCAAAGCAAGAATCACTCCAAGGAGAGATTCATAGGATAAACCTAGATCATAATAAGTCTATTGAGGATGCATTGAAGATGATATCCATGGCTTATAATACATATTCAAATATAGAAGAGGTAAATGTTGAGGAAGATAAGGAAGAGAAAGGTAAATAAATGGCATTAGACTTGGTGTTTATTGATTATCCTAAAAGAAAAGCTAGGACTACACTTATCTCAAATATTAAGAGACCTAAAGTGACTATCACTACTCCTTTGAGTGAAGTCAATTTGTTTAGTGAGGAAAACTTATTGTATAGACCACTAATTTTAGAGTGGTTCATTTATGATCTAAGGACATAAAATATGCCTACTATCCATCATCCTTGGCCTATGGTTAAATATACCAACATCCCTCTATAGTAAAAATTGAAACCCTAGATCATTGATCTACAAAAAGAAGAGACAAGGAGATTGGATACTCCTAGTCAATCAACACAATCAAAAGTACAGGTCCCAAGTCCATATGTGACCTAATCTTCAATTGGGGTTAGGTTTGACCCAAGCACTACTAGTTTGTAAAGGGTGAATGAGGAAACAATAATGTTAAATGGTGAAGAAATTAAATATTAAAGGGTAGATCCATTGAATAATTTGACTTAGAATTAAGTATAGATACCTAGTGAAGACCCAATATTATAAGAAGATGTCTTGGAGTTAGCCCAAGCACAATCAGAATAGTTACAAGCTTCTATCAAAAGGCTAAACCAAAAAAAGAAGAACATAGAGGAATAATATATTATATATGACATTTTCAACTCCTTGAAATATATTAGATCTAAGTAGGATATGGTGGGTAAATAGGTTACTTTGGTTGTGAACCAAGTGAACCTATGGTAGGGTTCATATAGTAAGGTGAAGGATCTTATCAATATATTGATAGAGGATCAAATTCATAAATTTAGGATAGTTAGACTATCCCATTTGAATATGGATATGGTTATATTGATGGAGAAAATCAAAGGTTTGAACAAATGGTCCAAAATCTTGGAAGATCTTTTGAAGGAATTCAAATAGTTGGATAACCAAATAAGGCATATATTGGGTAGCCTAATAAAAGACAACTATTCTTAGTACTATTTAATTAATAATAGATGAGGAGTTCAAACATAGAGCTACTCAGTTCATGTTGGAGGTGAATATTTAAAGCCAAGGCAAAATAGGGGCAAACAATGAAAAGATCTAAGACATGGTCCTATTTACTGAAGAGAAAATTAGAGATGCGAAAAGCATCAAAGAAGATTTGGATAAGATTAATAAGGACTTAAAATTCCTAGTTGATCAATGATAACTTTTCATGGATCCCACCATCAACTTAAAGATGATTGATGATCAACATATAAAAATAATAAAGATCATGTAACAGAGGCAAGGGAATGCAAAAACAAAGGAGTCTCAAAGTCAAATTTGTTGACTTAGAAAATTATCTTGTAATAAATCATGTAAATTATATTTTCTTGTAAATCATGTGAATATTGTAAATTCAATTGCTTATAGGTCACTCCATTTGTAGAGTGTCTAGTTCTAGAATGTTATAGAAGGATAACTGTCCTTAACACTTGTGCACTTGTCATTTAATATGACTAACTGACATACCTGATTAGTCTTATATAAAATGGGTATTATAATTTTTAAAGAGGGAGGAATTTTTTGATCAAAAAACTATTTGTAAACTTGGAGAAATCAATATAATGAATTCTACAAAGATTGTCCAGTAATTATTTGTGATTGTTAATATGGTTGTTTCCTAAATTATCTAGTTTAATGTTCAAATTTGAATTATTTATATGGATTATTGATGTTCATATATAAATAAAAAAATTTCAATTTGTGATAGTGATATATTGATTAAAATATCTTAAATTCATTTCATTTTCCATGTTTTCCTTATAACTGTGCTAATGTAATATGTTTATTGGAGTAAATTTTTAAATTGAATTTGGTTTCTTATTTGGATTATTTCACCTTTCCTTTGACATTCATCTGATATATGGTAGGATCTATGATTTATCCATTCCATGTCCTATATTGGTATTGGTGTATGCTTGGATGTAATTTAAGCTTTGTCATAATGTCTAGACTAAAGATCAAAAACCTTTATTTTCTTCCCTACCATTCATTTTGCTCATTTTTCAATCAATTCACTATATCTTAGTTTTCATTGTAAATATAAATGCTAGATTAGACTTTATATTTTAGGTTTTGATCAGAATTCACTATACTTAGTTCAAATTAATTTTATATTCATAAGCAAGATTTAAGACCACGGTTTTTCCCAACAACTAGCTATTATTTTATCAAAAATCTATTTGTAAACTTAGAGAAATCAATACAAGTAAGGAATTCTACAAAGATTGTCCAGTATTTATTTGTGTGATTATTATTATGTCTGATTCCTTAATTATTTAGTTTAATGTTCAAATTTGAATTATTTATATGGATTATTGATGTGCATATATAAATGCAAAGTTATCAATTTGTGCTAATGCTAGATTGATTGAAATATATCATATTTATTTCATTTTCCATGCTTTCCTTACACATGTGCTAATGCAATTTATTTATGGGATTAAATATTTAAATTAAATATGGTTTCTTATTTGGATTGTTTCACCTTTCCTTTGACATTCACTTGATATATGGTAGGATCTATGATTTATCTATTTCATGTCCTATATTGGTATTGGTGTATGTTTGGATGAAATTCAAGATTTGTCATAATGTCTAGACTAAAGATTAAAAACCTCTATTTTCTTCCCTATCATTCCTTTTGCTCATTTTTGGATCAATTCACTGTAGCTTAGTTTTCATTGTAAACATAAATGCTAGATTAGACTTTAGATTTTAGGTTTTGATCATAATTCACTATACTTAGTTTAGATTACTTTCATATTCATATGCAAGCTTTAAGAACAAGGTTGTTCTCGACAACTAGCTATATTATCATTTTGTGAAATAGTTATATTTCTTTGCCACTATTCTACCAAAGATCTTAGGATGATCACAACTAGCTACTCATGTAATGGATTCTTTGAATCCAAAAATGAGAAGTGTTTATTAACATTCTATAAACCCTGTGATACACTTTTAGCAATCAATAGGTGAAGTTTCACTATCACTAGAAGGAGGGCAATATGTTAAAGCTTTGTAAATTTGAAGTGTCTTTTCTAATTTTAGTGAATTTTTTTCAAATATAAACCAATTTTTTGTATAATTGTGTAAATATCATTGGTATTTATGGTTTTAAATAGTCTTTAGGCTCATTTAGCTAACAATATCTATTCTTTGAATATTTATGACAAATTTTTGTGAAGATAGTTTAGGTTTTGTAAATTTGACATGTTCAAGGTTAGTGATAGCAATTTTTTTTTAAATATTGGTTAATTATTTGAAAATTTAGGTTTATTTGATTCTTTCAACCTACATATGGATGAACTTAGACAATGGGACCCTTATGGAAAGGTTAAGGAACATTTGAGGCTCAAGGGTATTTTGAATGTGTCATACAAGCATGAGCCAAGTTTATTTGATTTCATATACATTAAAGCATCCTCATATTTTGAAGTAACTAGAATATGTTGGAAATATTGTCATTGATGTCAAAGGTTTAGTATTATTGGTGATAAAGGCACCATTGCATTTAATATTATTTATCTTGGCTAATATGAGTTAATATTTATTTAATATTAATGAATATATTTTTGGTTTCAAATGAGACAAAATAAGGGCCCGTGGAGAAGACGAAGAATCACAGGATAAAGACAAAAGAAGGATGGGACACATTTTCCCATGAAGAGTCATTTTGAGGAATACAAAGAGTTACCAAGTGAAGACAAAAGAGTATGAGCAAATTTCTCATGAAGGGACACTTAAAGGAATACAAAAAGTCACCAGAGATAAGGACAAAAGTGGGAAAGACATTTTTGGTCATGAAGGGTCACCACATGACTTTTCAAATGCTTGGATATGAAGGGTCATCGAAGATTGGCACTATTTTTCATGAGAATTGAAATTTCACAAAGGGGGAAGGCCAAAGGTCATTTGGAAAGCTATAACTAAAGGCTTGAGTAGCCATTTGTAATATGAGTGTGAGAGGCTAATTTGATATTGTATTATCTAGATTAGAAGAGCAAAGGTGAGAGAGAGGAAAGAGATGTTGTATTAAACTATCATTTGTTGTTTTAGCAACATTGAGAGATAGTTGTGTGGTTTACACAAAGTGGATGATGTTCATGTGGGTTGGTGCTCATGAATGATAGCTGGGTTGGTGCTCGAAAAAGGGGTTTGAAGCTCATGTGGGGTGGTGCTCATGAATTGTAGCTGAGGTTGTTACTTGGAAAAGGGGTATGGTGCTCCTATGGGTTTGGTCTCACTAATATACTTGAGATTGTTGTCTATGTTTTTTCCCACATTGGGTTTCCACGTTATATTTGGTGTCTCTCTCTTTCTTGTGTGATGTTTATTAGTTGAGTTTTATTGCATATCTTGAATTTTTAATTAAGGGAATGTTTTATAAGATATATATACTAATTCACCCCCCTCTCTTAGTATATCTCATGCTGAACAATTGGTATCAGAGCAGGTTCTTATTTGAAAAATTTTACAGCTTGAAGGTAGATCAGGAAAGCACAAGATGGCCATACATAAAGGTGCCTCTGTAAGCAAAATAATAGTTGATCAAGAAGAAGAAGAGGATGAAGTAGAAGTGAATATGGAAGGAGAACTCATATGTGCCTTAGAAGAGTTGAAAATTGATGAAAATAAAAATTGAAGATTAAAGCATCAAATTGAGAAAAATGACAAGGAGTCAAAGGAGATAATTGAAGATCTGATGGCACAGTTGGAAATATCAAGAAAAGAATGTGAAAGGTATGTCACTGAAATTGCCTCTTTAAAAGAAGAGATTGAGAAAGCAGTCAATATTAAAATAGTCAATGATTCAAAATTTGAGAATAGCACTAATATGCTAAATAAGATATTAGAAAGCCAAAAGGCAATATCAGATAAGACAGGTATCAGTTTTGAAAAGAAGAAGAGCTATGTTGAAGCTCTTACAAATAAAGAAAAAAGAAGGGAATGAATGGATAATACAGAGGACAAAGAAGGCTGGAAAGAACAAAGCTATAAATAGTAATCAGGTCAGAGATTCACAAACAAGTCCTATTTTTATGGTTACTATTTTTATTGTAATGGATATGGTCATAAGAAATTAGAATGTAGAAAAAGAGATAACAATCTCAAAAATAAGGAAAAGGAAGGTCATGTAGAGTTAAGCAGAAACTATAACTCTTTTGCTCCTCTATCAAACTTTGATGAAGAGACCATAATTTATTACAAGTGTAACAACTTTGGACACATAGCTCGGTATTATAGAAGCGTGTTCGAGTCAGTCAAGAAGGACCAGAGTTTTAGGGCTTCATTCATCAAGAAAAAGGTTCAGACATGGCAGAAGAAATAATCTGAAGGTTCTATGTTGGTCCAAACAGCTCTGCATGCAAGAAATGAAGAAAAGCTATGGTTTATTGATAATAGATATTCGAGGCACATGACAGGAGACAAGAGCAAGTTCATAACCTTGAAAAATACCAATGGTGGCACAGTGAAATTTGGGGACAATACTACTGCTAGAATTGCCAAAAAAGGTACACTAAGTTTAGATAATGGTCAAACTAAAACTGAAAATATTTTATATGTAGAAGGTCTTAAGCAAAATCTTTTGAGTGTAAGTCAAATGTGTGATCAAGGGCATACACTAAAGTTTTATGCAGAAGGTTGTGAAATTAGAAGAAAAGATTTAGATGTATTAATTACAGATGCTCAGAGAACAGGTAATAACTTATATATTTTATTAGACATCAAAGGTCAAAAATGTTGTTTGAGTCAGATTGAAGAAAGCTGGCTATGGCATAGGAGAATGGGGCACATAAATTTTGACAATCTTGTAAAAATTTGCAAAAAGCAAGCTATTAGGAATCTTCCAATGATCACAAAGCCATCTAACACCCCTTGTGGACCTTGTCAGCATGGCAAGTAGGCTAGAAGGTGGTTCAAAAAAAAAGAGTACTCTACCACTCAGATGCTAGAGCTTGTTCATAGTGATCTATATGGACCCATGAGGACTCAAAGTACTTAAGATGATAAATATTTCATGTTACTTATTGATGATTTTTCACGTATGACTTGGATAATGTTTTTAAAGAAAAAATTAGAAGCTTTTAGACAGTTCAAAGCATTCAAAGCATTAGTTGAGAATGAAACTAATCTAAAGATTAACTGTCTAAGATCAGATCAAGGAGGAGAATTCATGTCAGATTAATTTATTGAGTTTTGTGAAGATCATGGAATAAAGAGATAGTATTCAGTAGCAAGAACTCCACAACAAAATGGAGTAATTGAATGGAAAAATAGAACAATTCAAGAGATGGTAAGGACAATATTAAATGAATCTAAGATAGCAAATAAATATTGGAGAGAGGCAGTTGGTACAGTAGTGAATATTTAGAATAGAGCTCTATTAAGAGTCAATAGTGACAAAACTCCTTATGAGTTATAGAAAGACAAACCAGCAACAGTGGATTATTTCAGAGTTTTTGGTAGCAAATGCTTCATAAAGAGAACTGATGAAAAGCTTGGTAAGTTTGAATCTAGAGCAGATGAAGGTATATTTCTTGGTTGTTCTTAAAAAAGTAAAGCTTATAAATGTTATAACAAAAGAACCAAGAAAATTGTTGAAAGTGCAAGTGTCAGGATAGAAGAAGATGGAACATAAAAGATCAGTGATCCAGTAGACATTCCTAAAATCATTGAAGAAGAAGGCTTTGAAGAATCTAATGAAGATGAGGAAAAGGAGAAAAGGGCACCAAGACTCCATCCAAATATGTTCAAAAAAATCATAATGAAAGTGACATCATTGGGGATATAAAAGAAGGAATTCGCACCAGAAGAATGATGGCAAGTGAATCTAAACAAGTTAATTTCTCTTTGTTATATAAAATTCAGCCTAGAAATTTTTCAGAAGCCAGACATGATGAGCATTGGGTTAAGGCTATGGATGAAGAATAAGATTAGATAGAAAAGAATGATACTTGGGAATTAGTGCTTAGACCAAAAGATCATAATGTGATAGGAACAAAATGGGTTTATAGAAATAAGCTGAATGAAAATGGAGAAGTAACCAAAAATAAAGTAAGATTAGTATGTAAAGGATATGCTCAGATTGAGGGAATAGATTTTGAAGAAACTTTTGCACCAGTAGCAAGGTTAGAGGCTATTAGAATGTTTCTTTCATATGCAGTATTTAAACATTTCAAATTATTTTAGATGGATGTCAAATCTGCCTTCCTAAATGGGAATCTTGAAGAAGAAGTCTACATTGAATAGCCTGAGGGTTTATTCTCTTGAATATTAGTAATCATGTATGCAGATTGAAGAAAGCATTATATGGATTAAAACAAGCTCCCAGAGCTTGGTATGCAAGACTTGATAAGTACCTACAAGATCAAGGATTTAAGAGAGGATTTGATGATAGTAATCTTTACATCAAAACAAAAGGTGAGCATCAATTGATTTTTGTGGTTTATGTTGATGATATCATTTTTGGAGGAAATATTGAAAAGATGGCAAAAGAATTTTTTGATAGAATGCAAAAATAATTTGAGATGTCTATGCTTGGAGAATTATCATTTTTCTTAGGATTACAAATATTTCAATCAAATAATGGAATTTTTATATCTCAAAGTAAATATGCCAAGGAAATGTTGAAGAAATTTGGTTTTGAGAATTGTGTACCAGTTGGCACACCTATGTGTATAGGAAATAAGGTGAGCAAGGATGAAGATTCACCTATTACAGATCAATCTTTATATAGATCTATGATTGGTAGTTTTTTATATTTGACAGCATCAAGACTAGACATCATGCATGCAGTAGGTATGGTTGCAAGATATCAGTCATCTCCAAGAGATAGTCATGTTTAGTTGGTGAAAATAATATTTAGATATATCAAAGGGACATTGGATTATGGATTATGGTATCCCACAGGTAAAGATTTCACTTTAGTTGCTTATACAGATTCAGATTGGGCAGGGTGCTTAGATGACAAGAAGAGTACAAGTGGAGGAGTTTTCTTCCCTGGTGATAGCTTAGTATCATGGCTAAGCAAGAAGTAGAACTTAGTATCACTTTCTACAGCTGAAGTAGAATATATTGCAGCAGTATTGTGTTGTACTCAAGTGCTTTGGATGAAGCAAACTTTGGAAGATATCAAGGTAAAGTATGATGAACCTATTTCCATTTTTTGTGATAACACAAGTGCCATAAATATTTCAAAAAATCTAGTGATGCATTAAAAAACAAAACATATTCCCATTAGATATCAATTTTTGAGAGAGTAGGTTGCAGATCAACATGTTAAGTTGGAATATATTAGTACTACAGAGTAGATTGTAGATATTTTTAGAAAGGCATTACCAAAAGACACATTTGAGTATCTACGAGAGAAGTTGGGAGTAACTTCCCTTACTTCCTGCCATTAAGGTTCAGCATCAAGTGAGGGGAAGCTAAGCGTTAGCTCCAAGTAGGCCCTTTGCCTTTGATGTCAAAGGGGGAGAATAATAGGTACAAGTATAGGTGCAAAAAAATAGGTACAAGAAATAGGTACAGGTTGCTACAGTAAGGGGAAGTTACTATATGCTTTCAGATGATAGTATGTGCAGATGAAAGGATGTGGCAGTTTCAGGATTGAGGTTGCTATCAATGACAAAGGGGGAGATTGTTGGAAATATTGTCATTGATGTCAAAGGTTTAGTATTATTGGTGATAAAGGCCCCATTGCATTTAATATTGTTTATCTTGGCTAATATGAGTTAATATTTATTTAATATTAACGAATATATTTTTGGTTGCATATGAGACAAAATAAGGGCCCATGGAGAAGATGAAGAGTCACAGGATAAAGAGAAAAGAAGGATGGGATGCATTTTCCCATGAAGAGTCATTTTGAGGAATACCAAGAGTCACCAAGTGAATACAAAAGAGTATGGGCAAATTTCTCATGAAGGGACACTTAAAGGAATACGAAAAGTCACTAAAGATAAGGACAAAAGTGGGAAAGATGTTTTTGGTCACGAAGGGTCACCACATGACTTTTCAAATGCTTGGATATGAAGGGTCATCCAAGCTTGGCACCATTTTTCATGAGAATTGAAAGGTCACAAAGGGGGAAGGCCAAAGGTCATTTGGAAAGCTATAAATAATGGCTTAAGTAGCCATTTGTAATATGAGTGTGAGAGGTTAATTTGATATTGTATTATCTAGCTTAGAAGAGCAAAGGTGAGAGAGAGGAAAGAGATGTTGTATTGAACTATCATTTGTTGTTTTAGAAAAATTGAGAGATAGGTGTGTGGTTTACACAAAGTCAATGATGCTCATGTGGGTTGGTGCTCACGAATGACAACTGGGTTAGTGCTCGGCAAAGGGGTTTGAAGCTCCTATGGGGTGGTGCTCATGAATTATAGCTGAGGTTGTTACTTGGCAAAGGGGTATGGTGCTCTATGGGTTTGTTCTCAGTAATATACTTGAGATTGTTCTCCATGGTTTTTCCCACATTGGGTTTCCACATTATATCAAGTGTCTCTCTCTTTCTTGTGTGATGTTTATTATTTGAGTTTTATTGCATATCTTGAATGTTTAATTAAGGCAAAGTCTTATAAGATATATATACTGATTCACCCCCCCTCTCAGTATATCTTATGCTTAATAGAATATTAAAGGAACCCAACATGAGACCTAACCTAGATTATAGAGAGATCAAAAGGTGGATGATAGATGGAAATTAGGCCCCAAGAAATATCATTTGATAAGTGGTAAATCTCCTAGACTTCGATTAGCTAACACACAAGCAGAGACACAAATAGAGCATAGGCCTTAGGATAAAAGACTAGATGATCTTTCTTCTAGCTCATCATCTCATGAATCTCCCAAAATAGAAAATCAAGAATAAATCCAAGGAGAGGTTCATATGATAGCCCTAAATCCTAATAAGTATATTGAGGATGCATTAAATATGTTATCAATGGATTATGATATAAATTTAGATATAGAAGAGGTGAATGTTTAGGAAGATAAGGAGGAAAAAAGGAAATAAACGGCATCAAACTTGGTGGTTATTAATCCTCCTAAAATAAAATTTGGGAATGCACTTCTCTTAAAGACTAAGAGACCTAAAGTGACTATCAATAATCTTTTAAGTGAAGTCAATTTGTTTAGTGAGGGAAACTTATTGTATGGACCACTAATTCTAAAGTGGCTCATTTATGAACCAGGGATATAAAATCTACCTACTATCCATCATCTTGAGCCTATGGTTAAAGCTACCAACATCCCTCTAGAACAATAATTAAAACCCTACATAATTACTCTATAAGAATAAGAGACAAAGAGATTATCTAATCCTATTTAGTAAGCATAATCACAAGTAGAGGTCCTAAGTCCACATGTAACCTAATCTTCAATTGGGGTTAGGTTTGACCCAAGCACTGCTAGTTTAAAAAGGGTGACCAAGGAAAAAATCATGTAGCATGGTGAAATAATTAAATATCAAAGGGTAGAGCCATTGAATAATTTAACTCAAAAGCAAGTACAAAGACTTGTTGAGGACCCAATCTTTGAAGAAGATATCTTGTAGTTTGCCTAAGCATAATCATAATAGTTACAAGCTTCTATCAAAGGGATAAAACACTAAAATAACTTAGATGAACAATTTATTCCAAGAGATATGATCAATGAGTTTGAGGCAACCATGTATGACATATTTATCTCCTTTAAAGCTATAAGATCCAAGAAATATATGGTGGGAAAACATGGTACTTTAGTTGTGAACCAAGTGAACCTATAGCAAGGTTCATAAAATAAGGTGAAAGAACTGATCAATATATTGATAGAGGACCTAATTCCTAAATTTAGGATAGTTATCCTAGCCTATTTAAATATATATATGGTTATATTGATGGAGAATATCAAAGGTTTGAACAAATGATCCAAAATCTTGGAAGATATTTCAAAGGACTTCAGATAGTTCAAGAACTAAATAAGGCATATATTGGGTAGCCTTATCAAATATATAACTATTCTTAGTCCCATTGAATTAATAATAGATGAGGAGTTCAAACATAGAGCTACTTGGTTCATGTAGGAGGTGAAGAGTCAAAGCCAAGGCAAAACATGGGAAGACAACAAAAGGATCTTACACATGGTCGTATCTATAAAAGAGAAAATTAGAGATTCTAGAAGCATAAATGAAGATTTAGATAGTGTTGATATGGACTTCAAAGGCTTGGTTGATCAATAAGAAGAATTTTTCATGCAGCCCATCATAAATTCAAGCTAATTGATGATCAACATAACAAAGAAGTAAAGATCATGTAGCAAAGACAAAGGAATGCAACAACAAAACAATTTCAAAGTCAAATTTGTCGACTTAGAATATTCTCTTGTAATAAATCATGTAAATTATCTTTTGAAAGAGTATTATTTTTGTAAAATAATGTCCATATTTTAAATCACATTACTTATAGGTCAGCCCATTTGTATAGTGTCTAGTTCTAGAATGTTGTAGAAGGACAACTATCCTTGACACTTGTGCACTTGTCATTTTATATGACTAACTGACATACCTCCTTAGTATTATATAAAAGGGGTATTTTCATTTGTAAAGAGGGAGGATGTTTTTGAGAAAAAAACTATTTGTAATCTTGGAGAAATTAATACAAGTAAGGAATTCTACAAAGATTGTCTAGTATTTATTTGTGTGATTTTTATTATGGCTACTTCCTCAACTATATATTTTAATGTTTAGATTTGAATTATTTTTATGGATTATTGATGTGCATATATAAGTGCAATTTTGTCAATTTTTTCTTATGCTAGATTTATTGAAAGATCTTAGATTCATTTCATTTTCCATGCTTTCCTTGTAATGGTTCTAATGCAATTTGTTTATGTGAGTAAATCTTTGAATTGAATCCGGTTTCTTATTTAGATTGTTTTGCCTTTCCTTTGACATTTGCCTAATATATGGTAGGATATATGATTTATCTATTTCATGTCATATATTGGTATTGATGCAATTTGGATGAAATTCAAGCTTTGTCATAATGTTTGGATTGAAGATCAGAAACCTCTCTTTTCTTCCACACCCTTCCTTTTACTCATTTTTTAATCAATTCACTATAGCTTAGTTTTAATTACAACTATAAATGATATATTAGACTTTATATTTTAATTTTTGATCATAATTCACTATACTTAGGTTAGATTACTTTCATATTCACAAGAAATATTTAAGACCAAGGTTGTTCCCAACAACCAGTTATATTATAATTTTCTAAAATAGTTATATTACTTTACCACTATTCCACCAATGATCTCATGAAGATCACAACCAACTACTCATGCAATGGATTCTTTGAATCCAAAAATGAAAAGTGTTTCTTAACACTCTATAAACCTTGCCATACACTTTCAAACATCAACATATGAAGTTTCATAGGTGCTAGAAGGAGGGCCCTAAACTAAAGATTTGTAAATTTGAAGTGAATTTGATAATTTTAGTGAATTTCATAAAAATATCAGTTGATTATTCATATAATTGTGTTTTTCTTAGCTCAATTATGTAAATGTCATTAGTATTCATGATTTTAGACTAGGCTTTAAGCTCATTTAGCTAAAGATAGCTATTTTTTGAAGATTTATGATCAATTATTATAAAGGTAGTTTATGTTTTGAAAATTTGACATGTTCAAGGTTAGTGATATAAATTTTGTTTAAAGATTTGTTGATTATTTGAGAATTTAGGTATATTTGATTCTTTCAACCTATAGATCAATGAACTTAGACAATGGGATCCTTATGGAAAGGTTAAGGAACATTTGATTCTCAAGGGTATTTTGAATGTATCATATGATCATGAGCCAAATTCATTTGATTTCATATACATTAAAAAATCCTCATATTTTGAAGTAACTAGAAGATTGAAGGAACACAACATGAGACTTGACTCTAGATTATAGAGAGATCAAAAGTTGGATGATACATGGAAATTAGGCCCCATGAAATATCATCTGATAAGTGGTGAATATCTTAGACTTCCATCAACCAACACATAAGTAGAGAAACAAATAGAGCATAGGCCTAAGGAGAAAATCCCAAATGAGATTTCTTCTAGCTCATCAACTCATAAATATCCCAAAACAACAAAGCAAAAATCACTCCAAGGAAAGTTTCATATGACAGCCCTCGATCTTAATGTTATCCATGGCTTATGATATAGATTTAGATATAGAAGAGGTAAATTTTAAGGAAGATAAGGAGGAGAAATGAAAACAAATGGTGTTAAACTTGGTGGTTGTTAATCCTCCTAAAATAAAATTTGGGACTGCACTTGTCTCAAAGACTAAGAGACCTAAAGTGACTATCATTACTCATTTGAGTGAAGTGAATTTTTTTAGCAAGGAAAAGCTATTATATGTACCCCCAATTATAGAGTTATTCATTTATGATCTAAGGATATCAAAGCCACTTACTATCCATCATCCTTGGCCTAGGGTTAAAGCTACCAACATCCCTCTACAAAAAGAATTGAAACCCTAAAACATTTTTATATAATAAGAAGAGATAAAGAGATTGGCTACTTCTAGTCAATTAGCACAATCACAAGTAGAGGTCCCAAGTCCACATGTTACCCAATCTTTAGTTGGGGTTAGGTGCATTGCTAGTTTACAAAGGGTGATTAAGGAGAAAATCATATAACATGATGAAGAAATTACATATCAAAAGTTAGAGCGATTGAATGATTTGACTCAAAAAAAAGTATAGAGACCTGGTGAAGACCCAATATTTCAAGAAGATGTTTTGGATTTGGCCGAAGAATAATCATAATAGTTTCAAGCTTATATCAAAGGGCTAAAGCAACAAAAGAAGATCGTAGAGGAATAGTCTATTCTATCTATTCTTAGAAATATGATCAATGAGTTTGAGGCAACCATGTAGACATATTTATCTCCTCGAAAGCTATTAGATCCAAGAAAGATATGGTGGGAAAACATGTTAATTTGGCTATGAACCAAGTGAACCTATGGTAGGGTTCATACAATAATGTGAAGGAGATGATCAATATATTGATATCGGACCAAATTTATAAATTTGTGATAGTTATCCTACCCCATTTGAATATGGATATGGTTATATTGATGGAGAAGATCAAAGGTTTGAACAAATGGTCTAAAAGCTTGGAAGATCTTTTAAAGGATTTCAAATAATTAGAGAACTGGATAAGGCATATATTGGGTAACCTGATCAAAGACCCAACTATTCTTAGTCCCATTAAATTAATAATAGATGTGGAGTTAAAACATATATATACTTAGTTCATGTAGGAGGTGAAGAGTCAAATCTAAGGCAAAATAGGGGTAGACAATAAAAGGATCTTGGATATGCTCCTATCCATAGAAGAGAAAATTGGAGATATTATAAGCATAAGGGAAGATTTGGATATGGATAATAAGGAATTCAAAGGCCTAGATGATCAAGAAGAATAACTTTTCATGGAGCCTATCATCAACTTTAAGTTGATTGATGATCAACATATCAAAGCAATAAATACCTTGCAACAACAAAGGAGTCTCAAAGTAAAATTTTTTGACTTATTCTATTCTCTTGTAATAAATCATGTAAATTATATTTTGAAAAAAATATTCTTTTTGTAAAATCATGTGCATCTTGTAAAGCACATTGGTTATAGGTTAGTCTATTTGTAAAGTGTCTAGTTCTAGATTGTTGTAGAAGGACAATTATCCTTGATGCTTATGCACTTGTCGTTTGATATGACTAACCAACATACCTATTTATTATTGTACAAAAGGGGTATTGTTATTTGTAAATAGGGTCGAATTTTTTGATAGAAAAACTATTTGCAAACTTGGATCAATCCATACAAGCAAGGAATTCTACAAAGATTATCTAGTATTTGTTTGTGTGATTGTTATTATGGTTGCTTCCTCAACTATCTAGTTTAATGTTTAGATTTGAATTGTTTATATAGATTCTTGATATGCATATATAAATGAAGAGTCGTAAATTTATGATTATTCTATATTGATTTAAATATCTTATATTCATTTCATTTTCCATGCTTTCCTTAAAAATGTGCTAATGCAATTTCTTTATTGGAGTAAATCTTTAAATTGAATCTAGTTTCTTATTTGGATTATTTATCCTTTCCTTTGACATTCACCTGATATATGTTATGATTTGTGATTTAGTTATTTCATGTCATATATTGGTATTGGTGCATGTTTGGATGAAATTTAAGCTTTGTCATAATGTCTGGACTGAAGATTATAAACCTCTCTTTTCTACCCTACCCTTAGTTTTTCTCATTTTTTGATCAATTCACTATATCTTAGTTTTCATTATAAATATACATGCTAGATTATACTTTATATTTTAGTTTTTTATCATAATTCACTATACTTAGTTCATATTAATTTTATATTCACAAGTAATATTTAATACCAAGGTTATTCCCAACAACCAATTATATTATCATTTTGTGTAATAGTTATATTACTTTGTTGCTATTCCACCAAAGATATTTGAAAGATCACAACCAACTACTTGTGCAATGGATTCTATGAATCCAAAAATGATAAGTGTTTCTTAACACTTTGTAAACCCTGTGGTACACTTTCAGGCATCAATAGATCCCCATCCAAGTATGTTGTTAGCCTAAGTTGTCTTGACTACAAATTTATAATCTAGGTATACAACATACCAACTACATACTTAGTTATTTAGGTCTACTATGGGAATGGTAACCCAATCAAGGAATAACCATATAATATAGTATAAATCACAACATAAAACTCAACCAAACCTTTAAATCAATCAACATGCTAACCAGTCAACCCAGCCATAAAACATCATTCCATACTTCCAACAAACAATTATCAATATAGATTATTTAAACTAGAATCAATATAAAAATAATCTCTATAAAATTAAAAAAATACTTATAGGTTCAAACTCAAACCCTCGTATTCAAATATATAAATTAAACATTAATAATATTCACCCAAAATCCTCAAAATTTTCAACACATAATATTCATGTTAAAAACCTACAAGAGGCAGCCATCAAATAACATGTGGGAAAACTCCAAAGGAAAAACATAGATTTTTTTTCAACACAACCACCTCAATGTGACATTTTAATAATATGTAGATGACCATCAAAATAAAATCAAAGATATATAAGTATATCAAACAACATACTTGAACAATCAATTTTTTAATGCAAGACTCAATCAAGGGCATGTTTTAATAACCTAAGACTATATATATATATATATATATATATATATATATATATATATATATATATATATATATATATATATATATATATATATATATATATATATATATATATATATATATATATATATATATATATATATAACACAATCAAAGAAATAACAAAGAAACCTAGTTAAAATATTTACGTCAAATAACCCAATTTAATATCCTATTTAAAGAATTTGTTCATATAACTCAGGCTTAAAATAATCTAAGACATATATCTATATATATAAGGAAACATAGTCTTCAAACATTAAATAAAACCTGAAAAAAATTTCAATTTTTTTTTACCTATTCATAATATATATATATATATGTAACCATAGAGGAAAAAATTACAACCCATTAATCAAATAACTAGTTTAGAATACATTTTAGGTTATCATCATATAAACTCATCCTTTACAATATAAAAGATATTAATGACCTTCCCAAAATAAAACCAATAAAAATGAACACATAGTCGATTACAAAGGGTGTCGAGATGCAATAATATACCAGTTTGCATAACCCAAAATAAACACACAAACACACACATACACACATATCTAATTCAAAATATAATGTTATCTAAATGACCCATGCATTCAAACAAAACCATAAAACCTTTATTCCAAAAAATGATGAAATAAAAAATAGGGGTAAACACCCAAAATGAAGTATGCCATGAAAACAACATGAACAATAATGTTTTCAACCCTTCTTCCATATAAAAAAATTGACAACTCAACTAGGTGAATTAAAATTTAAAACCCATAGAGATTTTTTAGAAATTCCTACAGTTAAACAATAAAAAATTCCAAGCTAAGATTTAAATAAATATGAAATTATATAGAAAACCTAAATAATATATAGCATCTATTTTGAAAATATACATGAAATATGTGAATACCATTTTATATCTAGTGTTGGATACACATCTAGAATTCCTAAGACTTCTGACTGCATATGCAGCCTCCATTTCCTTCCAATATTTTTCCTTAAGGATCAAATAACTAGACACAATCCAAAAAAATGCTTACCCAATAATGTAGAGGTGGAAAAATCACAAAATACAATAAGCTATAATGAATAAACATTGTATTCTCTAAGTCATGGTGGAAATTATAAAAACATGCATGCGTTAAAAACTAGTGAAGCACTTCCCATTGTTTTTTCCTTTTTCTCTCCATCTTCCTACCCCATACAATATTTATATCCACCGTCTAACTCTCCATGTCTTTTATCCAACTCCCCATACCCATTTAGTGCTTACATTCAATGTGAGGAGAGATAAATCCTCCTGCATTGATACCAAAACTTCTCAAAGCAATCCTACAAAAATATCCCATTCAATGCAATGATCATTAAATGAACCTCTGGAATGGTCAAACCTAATAAGAAATTAATAAAACATAATCAAAAAATTAAAAATAATAAAACTAATTATAATTAAAAATCATTCAAATTTTAATGCCATCAAACTATATACCAATTCACCACCATTTAAGAAGTAGTATAAGTAATCATCTGAGTGGGGGTGTCATGGGCAGGTCTAGGTTGGTCCTTAGGAAGTCCATATCTAAGTAAGAAATTAATGTCCCAGTAGGCACGTTAGGTCCAATCAATTATAGTTCATATAGAAGGAATCTCATGTTTTTCATGGAGGTGGAAGGAGTTTGTTGTAGGCCATAAAATTATCATAAAGGAAAATAAAATGAATCCAAGCCAACATTGTCCTAGCAGGCATGCTAGGCCCAATCAAGTATATTTTGTATGGAAGGAATGGCAAGTTATTCATAGAAGTGGAAGGAGTTTGTTGTAGACCATAAAATGATCATAAAGGAAAATAAAGAGAATCCAAGTTAACATGTGAAAATCAAACATAGTGGTACAAAATAATACACAAATTAAATACAAGGTATAAAGTTGATATAAAAACATAACAAATAATTAAATCAAGATGTCCAATGATGGGGAATATAAATGAAAAACATGAATACATGTCAAACTTGTTTAACTGCTCAGAATCCACTCTGGTCCCTAATGTACCATTGCCATCATCAACCTAGATCATAAGATGGTACCCACATCCAAATAAGTACATCAATATTACTTGATCGATTAATTGATAAATAATTATAGAATTGTAATAAAATATTAGCTATAGTAATAATCCATAAAAATCATGTGTAGAATTAAACATGCCATGTCATCAACATGTAGTCCAACTATTAATGCATCGAATCCAACCATATAATCCAACTTATATTAAAGAAATAATAGTTAGACACATAATAGTATAAAAAAATAATGTTTTAAATAGTATATCAAATCATAAAAAGGTGGGTTTGTAACATCCTCCCGCTAAAAGAGAGTCATCCTTATGACGAGTCAAACAACCATGCATAATGTTGCTTGAAAAATATGTGCATCTTTCCAAGTATCACTTCTTTCACTCAATGGGTCCTATTACACCAAAACATGTTGTATGTCTTTGTTTCTTAGTTTAAAAATATGATGATCTAGGATTCTCACTATTTCTAACTAGATCTTTTCCTCTTTCATGACTTGTAAATGAGTCCAATTCAAAACATGAGATGGATCATGTTTGTATTTTATTATCAAAGGAACATCAAACACATCATGAATCCCTGATATAGAAGGAGTAATATCAAATTGATAATCAACATGACTAATCTTCTCCATGATGTTGAAGGTCTCAAAAAAATGTGGAGCTAGCTTGGAACTTTTACCAAATTTTATTGAGATTTTCTATGATCTAAAACATATAAATTTTTTATCACCCATGATAGATTAATGAAAATTTATATTTTGATCAACATAAAACTTTTAATAATTTTATTCCACTTTTATATTCCACCTTATTAATTCCATATGTTTTTCATATTCCAATAACAAACTAGGCCCATCAATAGCTCTATTTTCTAAGTTATCCCAACCAAGAGGATATTTGCAGTTATGCTCATATAGATATTTATAATATAATGGTAAGAATTTTTATATGAAAACTCAACCAAATGGAGATAATCTTCCCATTTAGTTTGTTGATCCATGGCATGCATGCACAATATGTCCTCAACCACCTAGTTGAGCCTTTTAGTTTGACCATCCATTTTTAGACGATATGAATAAATTAAATTTATCCATGTTCCAAAGGCTACAATCAAAGTATGCCAAAATATTGAGGTAAATAATTTTTCATGGTCTAAAATAATCACTTTAGGTATGCTATAAATTCTAACCACTTATTTCATGAAATTTTCCACAAACACAAAAACATCATCCATTAAATTTATAGAAATGAAGTGGCCAACTTTAGTGGATTTATCAATTACCATAATAATAGTATCATGTTTGATGCATGATTTAGAAAAACCCACAATAATTTCAAGTGATATTACAAACCACTTTTATCTTGGAATATCATGAGGGTAAAATAACCCTTCTAAATGACAATGCTTAGATTTAACCCACTAGCATTTCGAGTATTTTGCCACAAAATCAATGATATCACACTTCATTTTAGGTCAAAAGTAGAGCATTCTCAGCTCATGTATCATATTTGTGACACCTAGATTAGAATAATAAGGTGATGTATGTACTTCTTTTAACACATAATTTTTTAAGTCACCCAACCTGGGTACATAAATTTTGTGTTTATGCCTTATAAAGCCATCTATTTCAACAACAAAATTAGCAAATTTATTTTATATAGTCTCATTATCCAAACCTACTCTTACATCATGGTATAATTCATCAAAAATATATTGTTCCAAAAGATCACTTCTAAAATTTCCTTATAAAATTGACAAGGCAACAAGGTACATGTACTACTGAGTGTATTAGCCACATGATTCTCCTTGCCTTTGACATATGATATGTGCATATAAAAATTACTTAAAAATTATAGCCACCTATACTAACACACATTTAGATCATCTTGAGAGAACAAGTACTCAATGATGTGGTGATCAGAATTCATCTTAAAAGGTTTTCCTAGAAAAAAAATCTTCCATTATTTAAGTGCATGGACAATGGAAGCAAGCTACATGTTATGCATTGGATAATTATTTTTATGTTTTTCATGTTTTTTTTTACTCATAAGACATAACCTTTCCATCTTGAGTGAATATTTCTCCATATCCTTCCTTAGAAGCTTAGCCCATACTTCAAAATTACCATTTGGGTCCAAAATTATAAGAATAAGTGTTATTGTTAGAAACACTTTCAACTTTGTAAAAGCCTCCTCACATTGAGGCCTCCATACAAATTTATTATCTTTGCACTATAAATAAATAATAGGATGGGATATGCTAGAAAACTTATCAATAAATTGATGGTAAAAACCAACTAAGCCCTTGAAGTTGCACAGTCATCCACATTTGTAACAATAGGCCAATCTTGTATGGCTTTTATTCTTGCTAGATTAATAGCATTTCCATCGTTATAAATAATGCATCCCAAATAATGAAATTCATATTCATAAAATGCATATTTTTAGAGTTTCCAATACAATTTATTTTGTTTTAGTATTTTTAAGATGAAAGAAGGTGTTGATCATGTTCAGCCTCATTCTTGGAGTAAATGATAATATCATCAAGAAAAACCAACAAAAACTTATCTAAAAAGTCTCTAAACATGATGTTTATAAGATTAATGAAGGCTATAAGAGCATTAGTCAATCTAAATGGCAAATATATTAAGTCATAATGTCCATAACGAGTTTTAAAATCTATTTTATGAATGTCCTCTTCTTTGATTCTCAGTTGATGGTAGCTTTATCTCAAATCAATCTTTGAAAATACTAAAACACAATTTATTTTGTCCAATAAATCATTTATCCTTGGTAAATTATATCGGTTCTTAATTTTTACCTTATTAAGCAAGTGATCATCAATGTAAAGCCTTAATGTACTATCTTTATTCTTAAAAAGGACCACCAAAGCACCCCAAGGAGACACACTTGGATGGATGCTTCTACTATCCAAAAGATTTTACAGCTATACCTTTAATTCTTTTAGGTTAGTCCCATTCATGTGGTAAGGATCTTTAGATGCAAAGGCAAATTTTTGTATTATATCAATGGAAAAATCAAATTATCGCTTAGGTGGTAAACTAGGTAATTTCTCAGGAAAGACATCCATAAATTTCTTCAAAATAGGAAAACTTATGTGAACTAGTTCCTTTTATTTGGGTAATTCTTATAGTTAAGCTACATAAATCTTCTTTCCCTTCATAACAACCCTTTTTGGTTACAAGGTAGAAAGTATTTTACACCTTTCAGTGCCTTGAATGAATTTTAAATCTATAAGTTGTTCAATGTCATTAATGCACTGCACTCTTTTACCCACATAATTAAGTGTGATTTGGTATTATTGCATCCAATCCATTCCAAGTATGAGATAATAAGATCCCAAAGGTGAGAGGAACACATTCACCTTGGTTTTGAAGACACCAAGATCAAGTTCTACATATTCCAAGCATTCAATAATAGGTACCTTTTTGCCAGTACTAAACTCAACCTCCCAACCTTCTCTTATAACAATAGATTTGATTTTACATTATTTAGTAGTAAAATATATATATATATATATATATATATATATATATATATAACAATTAATTGTACCTAAATCACTTAAAATAGTTAAAGGAAACCCATTTATTATACTTATAGTTTTAATTAGAGTTATTTGTAAGTCATTATTTCAATTATCAATAATAACATATACTTTATGATTAGCTGATTGACCTAATTTCAATTTAGGATAATCCTGTTTATAGTGGTTGTCACCACCTTCCCTGAAAATAATAGGTCTAGAAGATGCTACTGGAACAATATTAGCACCCATGGTAGGTAAACATTATTTGTTTTGATGTTTTACCTTCTTAAAATAACTAGATTTAGATGATCCTTGGGACTTGAAATTTCTATTTTGATAAGAATTTTTTTTACAATTCTTATTACAACTAGAAAATCTGAAATTATGATCTAATTTCCATAAGTTCTTGTTCATGGGAGATAGAATTTTAGCTTTAAACTTTTGCCTATTTGATTTGAATTCATGTATTTCCTTTTGACAAGACTTTTCTTTTTCCTTAGCCCTATAGGCTTATTCAATTACTGCTTCCAAAGTTCTTGGGTTCATCATATTGATGTCATGCATCAAAATTTTATTGAGCCTAAGTTTGAACTTAGTAATCTTGTTTTCTTCATCATGTATATAGTTTACATGATGCAGCAAATTTAGAAACTTGTTTTCATATTTAATAACATACATGTTTTCCTACATTAAAAGATAAAAATTAATGATTTTATTTATCATTCAGGTAACTTCTATGATATTAAGTCTCAAAAATTGACCAAGATAGGTTAAAGGGTTGATATCCTTTAATGGCATAAAGGTGATTCCACCATAATGCTATGAGATCAACCATCTGATAGGCTAGCAACCTAGTTTTCACATTTGATGGCATGTTGTACAAGTTGAAATATTTTTATAAATGTACCAGCTATGCATCAACTAAATCACTTAATTATTAACTCAAAAAGGTAGGTGGTGGAAGCTTCTTTAGCTCTATGATGATTTGTTCAACTATGGTCAAAGGTAGTTATTGAATTATAGGTCATTTTACTTGTCTCATTTCCAATCTAGGTACTTCCTCTTGGGATACTCCTTCAAGATTGTTCAGCCTTTTCTCTTGGTTTTCATAATTTTCTTGAAAAGTGTTAAGGGCTATCAAAATTCCACTAAGGATCTTCTCATGCTTAGTAATTGAATTCCCACTGATTGCATTAACATTTGGAACCTTAATATTGTTTTTGGAAATATTTATGGGTAGATCTTTGTTACAAATGGGGATGAATATGTGATGATCCCTTCTTTGTCCTCTACCTCTACCCCTAGTTGGGTTAGCATTGAATGGGTTACTGTGGGTGTTACCACTACTTGATCATGTTCTAACCATCTTGAGAATTACAAATTGATAACTCAATAGATTATATATTTAAAAGGAAAGTATTGATTCCCAAAATTCCTTAGAGAAAAAATGCTATGATATCAAATAAAACAACACTAATTTTTTTAAATTATATATCAAATTACATTTTTGGATGTGTGTAAAACCTAAAACCTGACTTTTTGATGTAAGCAATATTCATTTAGTGCACTCAAGTATGTGCAACCAGAACCAAATGAGATCAACTTAGGTAAGTAGCTAGAGGTAACTACATACCAAGGGTGATATGGAGAACTATGTTAAATTAATTGATGTTTATGGGGTTTGAGGTGTATTGATGTACACATACATGGATATGACCTAGGCACCATATGTGGCACTCATTCTTCCACATAAGATCATTTCTAGGTTCTTAACCCTAGGTAAATACCTTACTTTTGTATGTGGGTTTTAGTTTATGCTTGAGGATGGTTAAGTTCTTAGGATTAGTTAAACCAAAAAGGATAAGTCTTAACATCCTATGTTGTCATTCATGTTAAAATTAGTTTACATTAAAAGTACAAGTTACTTTGTTAATATAATCTCACAATCAAGTACGATTTCAAAAAAGTAAATTATAAACAACAACCATAAATATATTCAACACATGAAAATTTATGTTAAATTGCCTCAAGTATACAAAAAAAATATCATTACATAAAAGAGAGAACAAATAAGAATAGATTTAAACTCAAGGCTTTGCAATCATCTATTAGTCCTATCAACCAAGGTTGTAATCACCTCGTGGCCTAAAGGTCACTACACCATTGCCTTATGAGATCATAGAACACTAAATTAATAAGCATGGATGTTATTATTGGAATAAATGAATAATGATATAGTATGATAAAAAACATTATTCAATAAATAAATTTCATGGGTATCTTATAATTGAATCCATGTTACAACTTTATATTGGCATAGCCAATGCGATATAATAAAACCAAAAGAATTCAGAACATAATATAGCCAATAGTATCCATTCAAATAATCATTAATCATCTAATCATTTATAAGGTTAAAGGAAAGAACATATCTAATTCATATAAACTTAGATATATTTTAATATCTTCAAGCTATACTTTAACTTAGGATTTATTTAGAATAATAAACTTTATCACCTTAACCATTCATATATAAAGGAAAGAAATAATCCCCTTTATATAATATTTTCCATTATCATCTAAGGTAGTACATATCATATAATAAGATATCATATTCTTTATTTGAAAAAGTATAAACTAAGCTTGTATTCAATAGATATTAAATGAACCAGATGATTTGTAAGTACATGAACAATAAAATAATTCCATACAACTAAATGCATACAACTCATGCAAATAGGAATTCAACCAAGTTTCAAGTTGAGTGGAACCCAAATAAAATGTTTCACTTAAGGAACTTTTACAATTTAATGTTGGGAATTCCATAGTGTAGCATTGAAATAAGTTTGGCCAATAGAAAAGGGATGGAAGCACATGCAGTCCAAAGAGATGAAAATCAGCAAGTATGCATATGGCCATCACTTGTTTATTCAACATTAAATGAAGTATAAAATAATAGTCAACTAATCCATTTCATATATTAGAGTAACTAGTTTCAAGAATCAACTCCATAACAATTGATACAAGAATTCCAAATTAATTCCATTACAGGTGGCCTTTCAATCAAACTAACTTAGAAATTATTACTCATTTTCATAAAACATTTATTATTAAATGAGAGATTGAAGTAACTCTTTTAGATTAGATATATATACATTATGCATACCTTTATATGTAACTAAGTATGTTTAAATGTGTATTAGAGGGAAGTATTTCATTTATGTTTTTCATATGTACCAGAAGCAAGTGTGATTGGAGTAATCAAATAATCCATTCATAGCTAAAACATCTACGAAACATCCATGTTTTAAACAACCTCTACTAGTTACAACATCAAATATAAACTGACTCATAAGTATCTATTTAAATGAATTAGTGATAAACATTATTAATTTGAAACTCTAATTTATTTATCAAATATAATATGTATGTTTCTAAGTAACACTATGTATATGACTAAATAAATCTTTACTCATAATAACCATCAAGTAAATCTAATCTAATAACAAGATAATATAACTAAATAAATAAACCAATACTACATTTATAATATCAAAGATTATTATAAGTTAGTAATATTTATAAAGTATATAATAACTTAACATGATCATATAAGCAAATCAAAGAGTGATTCTATGTTAGTAATATGAATAGAATACTTTAGTAATTACTTAAACATTTAATAACTTCACATATAAATTGAATTACCTTTAACAACATAACAATTTCAGCTTCTTATCATTTAATAAATATTTAATATTGCATTCCTCTTCCTACATTCCATCAACATATGTTAGCATATTAACATAATCCAACCAATATCGAATCGAGGTGACATATTAACTATGTTTATAAATTAAATGAAATTAACACTAGAAACTAAGTAAAGAATGTATCAATAACATAAAATAACTCATTACCACCTACTTCACTAGTTCACAAGATCACCCAAGCATGTAGAAGCAAGTAACTGAATTAGACAAACCCTCCTAACTAGCTCTATGAGCCCAACCATCCCCTATATGGTAGTTTTGGAAACTATGGATGAGAAAGACATTCTTAGAAAGTTACATTATGAACCAATGGACTATTAGGAATAAAACACTTTTAAAATTAGATTTAATATGACCATAAACTAGATCTAAAGCTATGCAATGACATTCATCATGGAAACATTCCACAATGTAGATAAGGTTCTATTAAATCCAATTCATAAGATCTAGAGGTTTTACCAGGGTCCAATGCTCAACCTAAGAGACTTATTCAAGAGTAAAATAATTAAACACAAGGTATCCAACTGCCAATAACCACATAACTCAATTAAGTCAAAAGTATGAAGCATAAAATTTATTAACACAATTAAATTGGCTTGGATTTAACATAGCCAAGTATGGAAACATTAATTCCTTCACATAATTCAGTAAATCCAGAATAATAGAAAAGTGACGTCATTTGACCAAAATGGAATAACCCAATAAATATATTTAGGTTGGTAATTCCAACCCAATACGGTTGAGGAAAACCCCCACTCCAATCATAGGAGTATACCAGTGGTAACAAGATTATTTAATTTGTGACAAAGAATGAATCAAAGAATGTTTCACATATGATTATTCCAAATGGGTCCCCTCATACAATAAGAATAAATTATAAATGAATTCTTTCCAATTTTGGGATATGTCTAACTAACTTGAATGTGTCAATAATTATACCTACATAGTCGGACAAAGGATAAACTCACATCCATAGGGAGATTAAAGGAATGAATAATAAAGAAGATAAGTCTCAGTGCTTAAAATATTTTAATACCCAAATCATTTTTTAATTTAGTTTGTAAAGATTATAATGATGAACTAGAATATAACAAATTTAGCTCTATTAGACATTAAAATCCAAATCAGTTTTTAGTTTAAAACAGGTGTCATAAGGACAAAAGAGAAATACATTACAAGATTTAAATATTATTCAAGTTGATTTATTCCCACTATATCCCTTAACCGAATTCCTATAGGTAAAAATGATTTTACAATAATTCAAACATTGCTCCCAACCCATGATTCAAAAATAGATAGAGTACCACTCAAGTTTTATATAAAATTTGATTAGGGCTTCACCCATAAATTATGTTGAAAATACAACACCTTACAACTAAAAGACCCTAGGGTAAAAGAATGTGTATGTTCATATTATAATTATTGGGCTTCAAACATCAACTTAAACCCAATCATTGCAATAAAACCCCTCTTTACTAAAGAAAATCCCATTAAGATAGTTCACATAGGATAAAAGGTTGTGGTGACTTGATTATATGTTAAGGCATTAAAAAAATTATTTAACCCATCCCAATCACATCAAGTTTTTACTATGAGACACAATAAAATAGGGGAAGCATTTATCCCCAAATTGATTCCATATAACCCTCAATAAATAGGCATAAATCCATATAAACATTTCATATAATAGTTCAAGGAATGGTGACTTGTTTTCATACAAATATGGAAATAACTAAACACAATAAAAATGCAACGGTGTTATATTAATAGTCTAATGCAAAGGAGAGGTAAGACTAATCTCAAATTGATTTACTCACTATATTATAACCTAGTTCAAGAATCATAATAGAACTCAATTGGAATAATGTTAAAGGCTAAAAGTTGGAAAAGGAATTTAAGTCGCAAGGTTTCTGATGCCTCACCCAAATTTCTTCTTTCCTCCATACATTTATCTCTACCCCCTATGCATTTTATTTCCTCTCTACCCTCATACCATTCTCTTCCTCCTACACATCCCTTTTCCTATCTTTCCTTTCCACACTTCTCCCTGATCACCATACTCCAACCTATCATACACCATGCTCTCCCACTTCTTTCTACATACCCATCCATACTTCATCCCATCCCCCCAGTCAATGATCTCTCCCCAACATGTGCAGTAAGCAAAAGGTGAAATAAAATAAAATAATATATTTTAATTAAATAATATATATATCATAAAATATATTCCCACCTTGCCTCTCACCTTGGTTAAAAAGGAGTAAAATAATGAAATCTTCTTATCTAATAATAAAATCATTACAATTACTAATAACATTAAAATAGTTAATAATAATAATAATCCATTAAGCCAAAATAAGGCAATCCCAATTCATTAAATTAATTTTTGAATAATAAAACAATGAAATTATTAAATAGATATTATGCAATAAAATTATTAAATAAAACATCAAACAAAATCCATAGATTAGTTTAAAATAATATTAACAATAAAGTCATTAAATAATAACTTAGGAAAAAATCATTAAGACAATATAATAATAATAAGAAGCAAAAAATTGCTAAATAATAATAAATAATAAAATCATTAAAATACATAAATAACAAGGCATAAATTGATCGTATACCAATAACCACTATAATTTTTAATAAATAACAATTAACAAAATTGATACAGTTACTAGTGGAATAATATTAGTAAACACATCTTAACATCCACCCAGGATTGATGCAAATAAATAATAAATATGATCGTAAGATAGTAATTAGTAAAAATCATAAAATAATGATTAACCAAATTTTTAAATTGACCAAAGCCCAAGGTGGTCAGATTATCATAAAGGGTTACCAAGGACGTTCTTCAAGGTTAAGAAACCCATATGGGTCTAGATGAACCTGAACTAACATGGCTAGAAGACAACTACTCAAACAAATCAACATTCAAGTGTCTATGACACCTGAAAAGGATAACCAACATGGAGGTATAACCCCCAACACATGAGGGATAGGTTAGAGAAACAATTATACCAAAATCCATTAATTCTAATAGGGAATAAGAACAAAACATTCATGCTCAAAATAGGGTGAGACCAATAATGATGAGAAGCAATAACACAATAGAATATACATGATGGTGGCTCAGTAATATGTAATACATGCTATACCTATTAAGGGTGACATTCCAACCACTCAATTTCTTGTGTGTATACTCAATATGTCCAAACCCACCATCGAGTCTAGCTTATGGCCTGGTGCATGCATCCACCAAATAAGACATCAGTAGTACCTGAATGATGTCAACATAATAATAATAATAATAATAATAATAATAATAATAATAATAATAATAATAATATTATTATTATTATTATTATTATTAATAATAATATAAAAAAATCAATAGGTAGGAAGCAATAAATCAAGTATAATCATCTATAGCTAAAAAGGGGGAAAGAGTTACTCTTGATAACCATGACCTAAATATGCCCTATGAAGCACAATCAATAGCTGTAAAAGTGATCAATATCAATCTACATTATTGAGATATGATAAAGTAATATAATGTCATAACATAACTAATCTAAAGAAACATATACATAAAACATGATAAAATGAATCTAATGTAGGCAATATGCATATCAGGATATAGTGAATCCAATGCAAGCATCCATCATGACATAACATATCACCTTGGCTATCAAAGATACCTACATCACAAATATATAAAAATAAATCCAAAATCAACCATCATCAGTCCAAGTACTATAAAAAACATGCTAAAATAATCCATAATCTAGTCTCTATAAAGAGCCATAAGGTCAGTTCATGACATCCTCCCCTCCTAAAAGAGGATCCATCCTGGTGACCACCAACAGTTACACACAAGTTCTAAAAAATGTCCAACTAAATAAATTACCACTACTTCACACTATCTCCACCCAATGAGAGATGGCCAATGTCTTAGCCTCATCTTGATGGTATTTCTATTTTTTGTTCATCAAGACAATTGCATTGTCTAATGCATTAGACTAATTAATGGCCTCTTTCCTATCTGTACATGTCCTTCATGACACTGGAAGGGAAAAATCCACTTAAATAACACTATCACTATAGAAAATGACACTAAATATCTCGATTTGACTAGAACTTTTCCACTCTCATGCCTTAAAAAGGCCATCAAAAACATCAAAATTCACTAAAATAAGCTACAATATGTTAACTAAACCCAAAATTATTATATCGATCAGCAAAAATTCTAAGGTAATAGTTATTAATTTTAATGCAGCACCATTTTTATAACCATCCCATCCATTTATGAAGGAAATCATAAAGCATCATGAGCATACAATACCCCAAAACACAATAACTAACACTTACCTTAATAAGCTTCCCAACAAGGGTACTAACAACAATCCCAAATAGGATAATACAACAAAGGAAACACAAGACAAAAAGTGATGTCAAAACCAGATTAATAATCTGAATATGCAACTTGACTAAGGTCAATGTCACTTATGTCAACACATAGAGACTTGAATATGAGGTCAACAATCATAAAAATATCCAATTCCACCAGATTATAACTAGAATCTAAATCAAGAGTGGAAATCTTCCACTAAAAAATTATGCCACCCACATAGTACTAAGATCATTCATCCTAGAATGTATTATCATAAGGGTATTAATCCATACTATTATGGTTACCCCAATACAACATCAACCATTGAGGGGTTAGTGCAACATTTCACACTAACCACACTGAATGATGGAGAAGCCACACTAGGCATCACATGCAACCCCAAAAGCTTACACAATGTTCTCCAACACATATATGAGCTCACATAATGGTCCAGATATACCAATCCTACCATCTAAAATTAGCAATCTGAGTGCATCACCCAGATTTCATCACTCTATCCAAGATTCAAGTGGGTACCTAAGATTTTAAACACCACCTAATCAGGGCTTAGTGATACTCTATTAGAGCATAAAATTGACATACATTTTATTAATGCTTCTAAAATAAAATAGAAATATTCATCTTAGAATATTTATAATAGGTATAAAAATAACAATACCTTGACCAAATCATGGTTTCACCTACAAGTCAACACATGCATGCATTTTAATAAGTATCTCCTTGTTAATTTACATAAATGTCCAAGTCTATAGGACTAGTTAGTGCTTCAAAAGGGGTAAAACAATAAAAATTCAAAATGGTTTCTTTTACCATAACCTCTAAGAGGTGGATAAAATAATGTTAAATCCATAAAGAGACCATTATTCACTAAGGTTCCATAGCCAACTATTGGCACACGTGGTGCACACTTTGAATGAATCAGGTTACTACTTATGCAAAGGGGAAAAGTGGGTTTTTAGCCTATGAGAGACTCCACTTCCTAGCCCATACCCAGTCAAAATAATTATGGATGTAATTCTTCTCTACCCTCAACTTCATACTTTCACCAATACTTAATGTTAGAGTAGTGAATGTAGGATTACAAAACACAACACAACACAACATTAAATCTTAGTAAATTCAATCAAATAGAAGTTGGTTTCAAGAGGGAAACACATCACATGAGTGGTGTATGATCATATTACCACATATAAAATATGTTAACATCACAAATCATATTTATTACAAGATATGTACATTAATTTTCATGAAATTTTTTAAAAATATAGATCAAATTAAGGTTCACATGATTATTTTCAAGAGTGGAAAAATCTCTTTCACAAAGAACTTTGCCATCATTCCCATATTTAACAATTAACAACATATAATCATGTCTATAAAATGATCACACAGCAATGTTGATATCAAGAAGACAAAGTGAAAACCCACAAGGTTAACTACATACACATAGGGTGTAAAAGATACCAATTTGCATGATTTAACATAATCAATGAAATGTAAAAGTTCACACATCATATAATAGTTTATGCACAAGGAGGAATTACATGAAAGATATCACATGTACATGACTCAGGTGTTCTAACAATTATGCCAAGGTACATTAACATCACAACAATCAATACATATGACGGTGAAGCACAAGGGTCTATGACTCCCATCAGGTCACTTGATGTATAGATGTCATCCAAATGACACCAAATATCCAACATATAATACACATAATTAGTCTTAAGGATCTCAAATATTGATCACCTTCCTTTTAGGAAGGTTGTATTCCAACTAGGACTAAAATCTATCTCCATGAGTTCTAAAAAATTTACCAACAATGTTCATATGTTATGGATAGATGGATCACTCTAATTGATAACGATAAGAGATCCTTAAAACTTTCTAACTTACCAAAGCAAGTCAGTCACACTCACTTGCTAAACCTTCCAAGCTCAATCCTTATCTTTGGACCTCCCAAGATATTATACTTTGACATCATTGGATAGCTCACCCATATAAGCTATCAATGACCACTAAGGCATTATTTCATGATTCTAACAACAAGATTATATCACCTATTGATCTAGTTGACTTTATCCAACAAGTCAAAGGTTAAATAGTAATGTTTTCTTTGATGAAACATAAATTTTGGGAAAGAGTGGACTTAACCAAGGCACAAGGTGAATTCTAAAACACTACCATGGAAATTACAATTTCCCATAATCAACAAGTTCATATAAACTCACATTAAATATCCTCATAGATGTAGGGCATATCTATATCACAATAAACATCTCATGAGTATCAAAACATAACCAAGTTCTTGAATAAGCATCCTCAAGGATGTATAACTCAACTATAATCAAATAAACATCCCTATGGACATAACATATCCATGGTCAACATGATAACCTCATGAAATCAAACTATCCATGATCATATAACCATCATCGATGTAGACCCATATATTATCAAAACAACATCATAATGAAAAATAAGAAATGGACATCCCCACACACATATTTATTTTTAGCCCTTTGGATTTATGAAGCTACATGCTCCTCTATCTAACTCAAAGAGACTAAATACATAAATAAGATCAAACTCTTAATCTAGCTCAAGATGTTCTCTCCAAGTAAATCAGACACCCTCACCTTACGTATCTCTCCAAGATTGAGATCAACCCTTAGTCTTCCTAAGGTTAGTATGTTCTAAGCATCTAATGATGACTTGACCATATAAATCAATAATAGACATCAAACATCATTTCCTCAATTCTAAGGTGAAGTGATGATCACTAGTCTTCCATTGACTTGCCCATACAAGTTAACAATTGACTAGTGATGTTTGCCCCAATGCAACTAATGAGGGAAGAACCAAAGCTATAGGTAAAAAACACAAGGCCAATTACATAATTTTTGGAAATTTTTTCACACTTATACACACACATACACATTCCATAATACATGAACTTCCAACACTTCAAGCTGACATAAACAAAGTAGTAATCAACTCATCCAAGAGGTTAAGTGACTTTATAAGGGTCACCACATGACCTTTTAAAACATATAAGACACATATTAGTCTATAAAAGGCATATAACTCCATCCATGGTTCAGTATGCATGCTAAAGTATAAGGTTTCAATTTGGTCTCAAAAAGATAACAAAGACACACAAGTGGCATTCAATGATCATAAGACATACACACACACACACTAGAAAAATAGGCCTCCATAAGGATAGGTATATCTACACTAGGTGTAATTATAGCCACCAAAATTATATTATGTAAACATAATCCATTGAAAGGGTATGCACAACCACACAAAATTTGAAACAACTTTTTGAGTATGAGCTAAAAATTAGTGCAAGTGTCACAATTCTATAAAACCTTTAAGCACAGGCTCTGATACTAGATGAAACAATCTCATTTTTTTTTGAAATTATATTTTAGAATACACAATAGAACATCAAAAGGCCCCACTACATAAAAGTTAATGCACTACAATGCATCTCCATAACTCTACAAGAAGTAATATCAACCCATAACTAGCATCTCACTTATCCCAAATATATAAGGCTATGATCAACCAGAATGGATTTAATCACATCCAAGAATGTTTGGTTAGCCAATTACTAGATAAGTAAAATAAGATAAGATAGAAGTGTAATAATAAAAACAAAGGTCCAAAATATTGAACATAAAGGCCCATCTCACAAACATACTCAGGCAAGTCTTATCACATCATGAGATTAGTAAGTAGAGATCTCTAATGCACCGCTAAATCCAACATGACAAAAGCTAAAGGATCAAAACCTTTTGGGAAAAATCCAAGTGAGGATTACTCCTTAGCCTATCCTCATTGATCACCATACTATGATCCAAGGTCCTTTGGGAAACATTATGCCTTTGTTCCTCTTAATTGAATAAGGCTAGACACACAAGATGCATCTCTATAGAAATAATTATTCTTACTGAACTCAAAGTGGGTGACGTCACATACATGAGTCCCCTATTGAAAAAGTGTACAATTGGAATTGGAAAAATAATTACTTATTAAGATCTAAGAATACCATCCCATAAGCCAACCATAGGGATATACATATAAATTTTGCTTACTTAACCTTTAGTTAGCATACACTATTATTATAAAAACATAGGCATTCATGCCATCTAATTAACATACGTATGACCACGTAAAAGTTCATTACTTTATTAGTCTTGAACATTAGCTTGTGTGTTCATTAAGGAGGATTATGATTTAGTAACTCATTGCCAAGGTAGACTATTAATCATATAACCAAGTTCAATAATTGAGGTTTCCACAACTTATTAAATCCTTAATCCAAACCCTGGATCATTTATTGCTTTAATGAACACATATAAGGTATAACAAGAATTTAATGACAAGGATAAGCTTTAATTTTAAGCATGCCCATATCTAATATAACCAATGACTATCTATTCTCATATAAGCATTAATGATAATATAGCCAACATCCATTAATCAAGGGTTGCATTATAAACATCTAAATTTCTAGACTCGTAGAAAACATGTCATATATCTAAATCACTATAAAACCATTAATGGTATAATCCACAATCTGAAATGTGGATCCACATAAGAAGATAATTAATTTGGATTACTTCATTTCTTAATCAATATAAGCAAACTCACTTAAACAGACATTACGACCCATAAACATTCATTGCCATAATATAGTAATGAGAACATATTGCTTGAATCACCAAGAGACTATTTTTATAATATATATGCTACATCTTGTTCTTAGATAAGATTATAAACATGTTAAGAATATGAGTTAGGTAACAATGTACAATTAAGGGATGTCTTATATCATCATGGTAAAACTAATTGCATAAATCAAGTACAATTGTTTGTTTTAGCTAAGGTTATAAACTATGCAACCATAAACTCATAAAATGTCATAATAAAATAACATCATGGAATATGCCTTTAATCATACATCAGGTTGTATACTTGTCTATGATTACTAATTTAATATTGTGTCTAACTCATTACCAACATGTTCTGAAATAACAATATCTCTCAATATAGTTAGCTATCA
>JARHVA010003185.1:1160000-1165000 GCA_037957365.1 Torreya grandis
TAATAGGAGATATAGAGCCTCATTTAAAAAAAGATAGTCCCTAGAATGAAGAACAGGGGATGAACTCAGAGAATAAAAAATCAAAACATTTAACAGAGGAAAAGACAAATCTTCTAAACCAGATCATTGTTACCCAAAATTTAGAAAATCAATTTAATGAGGTAAAGGATAAAGATGGGTTAGAGGAAGCGGAAGTGTTGCCTAAAGGGGGAAAAAATTTAGAAGAAGGAGAGTTGTGTGATACCCAGATGGGGGAGAAACATGTGTCATTTAAGGATGATAACAACATTCCTATGGAAGAGGCCCCATCGGCAGAAGAAAAGAAAGAGGCAGGAAAAAACTCAAAAGACCAAAAGAAAAAAGATGAGAAAAAGAACAATATAAAGAATATAGAGACGAGAAGTGTCAAGGCAAAATCTATTGGTCTTCCTAGGCAAAAAGAAGGAAGAGGAACCGATCTGCAATCTAAGATAAAACCAGATGTTGGCTCTCCAGATAAACCTGGGAAAAAATCTGCAAAGAAGAACAAAGAGATGGAAAGAAAACAGAATATTACAGATGGTAGATAGACAATTTTGTCGCAATTTGTCCAAAATAAAAAAAGTAATGAAAATATTAAGTTGGAATATTAGGGGGTTAAATAGCATAAACAAAGTAGATATAGTTAGGAATTTTTTTAGAGATCAAAATCCAGATTTCCTTTTGCTCCAAGAAACTAAGATGAGTAAAGAGAAAGTAGAACAGATCAAAGACTTTAAAAATTATTCTATCAAGGCCAGTAGTTTTGAAGGTGCTTCAGGGGGCACCATGATGCTATGGAAGAAGAATCATTATTCTGGTTCTATTTTGACAGAAAGTAAAAACCTTATGGTTGTAAAAATTACTAGTTTTGACCAAAAGGAAAGTTGGTATGTTGTAAATATCTATGCTCCCAATGTCAAGAACCAAAGGAAAAAGCTCTGGGAGACTATCTCAAATTTCAAAAGCAAAGATTATTGCAGATGATGGATTATAATGGGAGATTTTATTGTTCCCCTATATGAACATGAGAAAAGAGGGGGTAATACTATTCAAATCAAAAGGAGAATCGATCTCATGGAGTTTATAAATAAAGAAGGACTAATGGATATGGAGCTTTAGGGAATTTAGTTTACATGGAGCAATAAGAGAATTGGTAATGATTGTATATAGGCCAAGCTTGATAGGGCTCTCATCTCTCCAGACTAGACAAAAGATTACATATGTAAGTTGGAAGCATGCCATAGAATAGGCTCAGATCATTATCCTCTTCTCTTCACAGTGGTCAAAATGAACCAAAAAAAGAATCATCCTTTCAGATTTGAAAAGATGTGGATGCAGCACCCATAGTTTGAAAGTAAAATGGAAGAGTGGTGGAATATACCTATTAAGGGGACAGCCTTCTTTAGAGTTGCATCCAAGCTCAAAAATGTTAAAAAGGAAGTTAAGAAATGGAATAAGGATTGTTTTGGAAATATCTTTGAGAAAAAGAATACTATCAAGGAGGAAATTAGCAAAATTCAAGAATTTTTTTAGCAAAACAGATACACCTCAGACCTCCTTACAGAAGAAAGGGAATAATTGGTTCAATATCAAGATCTTATAACTAAGGAAGAAATCTATTAGAGACAAAGATATAGGGTGTTATGGTTGAAAGAAGGAGATAAAAATACAAAGTTTTTCCATCTTTCCACTCTGAAACACAGAGCTAAAACTCATATACAATATTTGAAAAAAGGAGATCAGAAGATGACAGAGGAAAAGGAAAAGGAGGAAATGCTTTCCTTTTTCTCCTCCCTGATGAAGGCTGATATAAATATCAATTTGGATAGTTTGGCTGATATCCTACGTGTGCTTCCTCCTTTGGTCTCGAAGGAGCAGAATAACATGTTATGCTCTATACCTAAGGAGGAGGAAATCTTCAAAGCAGTTAGTTCTTTAGGAGGAGATAAAGCACCTGGACCAGATGGATTTCCCATGTTCTTTTTTCAAAAGCTATGGAAACTTGTTGGCAAAGATGTAAGTAATTCGGTGAAGGAATTCTTTGGAGCCAAACAGATGCTGAAGGAAGTTAATGCCACTTTTTTGTGTCTGATTCCAAAAAAGATCGAAGCTGACTCTCTTGATCAGTTTAGACCAATTAGTCTATGTAATTCCTTTTATAAGATTATATCCAAAGTTTTTACATCCAGACTAATTCAAGTGATCCCTTCGATTATTGCTGATCAGTAAAATGGATTCATCCCAAGAAGACAAATTCTCAATTCTATAATTACTGCTCATGAGAATATTCATTCATTGTTCAGCTCTAACAATGAGGGGTTCATAATGAAAGTTGATATTGCAAAAGCATATGACAGGGTGGACTGGTTATTCCTTTCAAATAGTCTTATTGCCTTTGGCTTTGAATAAAGAGGTTGATATTATTAAGCAGTTGATATCTACTACTTCTATTGCAGTGCTAGTAAATGGGAGTTCGTCTCGCTTCTTTAAACTATCAAGGGGATTGAGACAAGGGGATCCTATATCCCCTATTCTGTTTATTATTATGGCTAATAGTATGGGATGATATATAGGGGACTTAGTCCGTAAAGGTTTATTTAAGGGTCTGAAACCCTCTTCGCATCCTTTAATATACTCCCATGGTCAATTTGTTGATGATACTATTTTCATGGGGTAATCTGAAGTCACAGAAGCAAGAACTTTGAAGAAAGCTATAAATTTATATTCAGCTACCTTAAGACAATTGATTAACTAGAACGAAAGTGTAGTGTTATTCACTAACACCCCACGTCATAGATAGAACAAAATAGCTAAAATCCTTGAATGCTCCATAGGATCTTTCCCCTCCTCTTACCTGGGTCTCCCTCTTGGGATGAAAGTTCGTAAAGCTTTTTGGGAAGGACTTACTAACAAATTTAGCAAGAAACTTGTGGGATGGAAAGGTAATTTTCTAAGTTAGGTAGGAAAGCTTACCCTCCTCAAAGCAAGTCTTCAAGGCATACCCACTTATGCTTTGAGTCTTTTCAAAATTCCCATGAAATTTACAGAAGCTATTGAAAAAATTTAGAGAAAATTTCTTTGGACAGGTACTAAGGAGAAAAGGAGAATGCCTTTAATTGCATGGGATAACATTTGTAAACCTATCAGGGAAGGAGGACTAGGAATAAGGAAAATTAGAAGTATGAACACAGCTCTCTTAGCCAAGCAGGGATGGAGGATTTATCAGGAAAACAAAGAATGGAGCAATATATGGAAGCATAAGTATTTATTCAAGGCAAAGTCCCTCTCTGATTTCTTTTCTTACCCTTACGTCTCCCATCCATATGCCATATGGGGGGCAGTTCAGGGTACTAAACAAGTTTTAGAAGAAGGAAGCTCTTGGAAATTTGGAAATGGAAAAAAGGTGAAATTTTGGGAGGATGTTTGGTTAAAAGGAAAACCTTTGATAGATGAAATCCAAGATAAAGAAGCAATAAACCGATGTAAGCAAAGATTGGGAATAATGGTTAACCAATATTGGAAGAATAACTCTTGGGTGAACCTTACTGATCTTGATCAAGATTTCAAGAATATACAACTATCCCTAAATGTTATATCTCTCTACCCTAATCTTGAAGATAAGATTGTTTGGCATAATGAGCCTAGTGGACAGTTTCAAGTTTCTTCCATTTTCACTTCAAAGGGAAATGACAACAAACGTTTGTGGATGAAGGCCTGGATAAAGGGGCTCATCCCTAAAATCAAAATCTTCTTTTAGACCCTCCTCCAAAATAAAATCTTGACTCTAGACAATTTACAAAAAAGAGGAATATATATTGTGAACAGGTGTATTCTTTGTAAGAAGGGCTTTGAAGATAGAGATCACTTGTTTGTGAACTGTTCTTTTACGTAGCAAGTTTGGAAAAAAATCCTCAATATGTGGGGTATTTCTTGGATTCACCACAAAAATGTGGAATTATCTCTTAAAATTTGGTATTGTCCCTCCAAGAATCCTGAAGTTATATTTTTATGGAAACTAACTCTTCCCCATATTTGGTGGGGAATATGGAAGGAAAGAAATAACCAAATTTTTAGAAGTAAAGAACTTCCCAGATGGGTGGTGGGGGAGAACATCATTAGAGCTATTAAGGAGAATTTTTCATCGCAAAGGAATCCAAACCCAACCTTTCAAGTGGATAATCCCTTAAGAATAGAAAATTCTAATGGTAAACCTAAAAATCCTAGACTAGGTGTTATTTAGAATGTCCCCCCTCAAGGGTGGATTAAAGGAAACTTTGATGGAGCTGCTAAAGGGAATCCGGGGAATGCAGGATGTGGAGGAGTCTTGAGAAACCATATGGGAAATGTAATCAATGTTTTTGCAATCCCCATTGGAAAGTTGAATTGTCATATTGCCGAAGCTTCTGCTACCCTTCAAACCATCAAACTAGCTGTGGATTCGGGATATTCTAAATTATGGTTGGAAGGGGACTCCTTGAATATCATAAATATTCTAAACAATAAAAATTTTGTGTCATGGACTATAGAGGCTATGGTGATGGAGATGAAAAATTTAATCAAAAAATTTGAAAAAGTAACAATTACCCACACCTACCATGAAGCCAACGGAGTTGCAGATTGGTTAGCAAATTATGCAGTCTAAACAAGACACAAAGTGAGGTGGTAGGAAACATTAAAAAATAATGTGGATCTTAGAGCACTCATTCATCATGATGTAACTCATGCAAAAGAGGGAAATATTAGCTTGTAATAGAAAACTAATGAGTTGGAGGAGTGAATTCACGGAGAAAGGTTTACAATCATTAAAAAGGAAGGCCCTCAAGAATGAGAAGCAGATCCTGAACGTGCCTAAAAAAAGGTGAGCTTTGAACCAAATTGGTATCAGGTGGGATCATTGTATAGTTTACAGTGCTTGGGTATCAAAGGAAATCTGCATGGCTTGCATAAGGAAAGGAGAACCAAGGAAGCAGGAACCCAAA